>QLPN01004960.1:0-30142 GCA_003314395.1 Albatrellus ellisii | reverse complement strand
GCGCATCCCAGATTATAGACAAACACATCGTAGCAGTTATGGCAAACAACATTCCACTTCTTCGAAAGATCGCAAATGAACAGGAGAAAGATGGAGATGTCAAAATGTGGGCAGAATTATCAGCAGACGAATGCAAAATGGCAACTATAGCAGGATGGGGACAGAATAAAAGAGGATTACTCACATTCAAAGACAAAATCCTTGTCCCTGACAGTTGCAGAGCAGAAGTCATAAAATACTGCCATGACACTCCAATCACAGGACATCCCGGACAATGGAGGACACTGGAGTTAGTGTCAAGAACATTTTGGTGGAAAGGAATGGCCACATATGTTGGAAAATACATCAAAAGTTGTGACATCTGTCAGAGAACAAAAACGATAACAAAAAAACCACAAGGTGAACTGACACCAAATGAAATACTGTCGAATCCATGGCAAATCATATCCACAGACCTCATTACACAATTACCCGAAAGCCAAGGATACGACTCTATACTCGTGGTTGTCGATTGTTTCTCTAAGATGATACACATCATGCCAACAACATCAGACATAACAGCAGAAGGAATAGCAAGGATGTTCAGAGATAACATTTGGAAACACCATGGACTTCCTGAAAAGATCATATCAGATTGGGGACCACAATTTGCTTCCAAAATGATGCGAGAGTTAAACCGATTACTAGGCATAAAAACCGCTCTATCCACAGCCTATCATCCACAAACCGATGGTCAAACAGAACGAATAAATCAAGAAATTGAACAATATCTCAGAATATTTGTTGATCATCGACAATCGGATTGGATGAATTGGCTACCAATGGCAGAATTTTGCTATAACAACAGAGTCAATGCCTCGACTAAATACTCTCCATTCATGATTAATTCTGGACAAAATCCTCGTATGGGTTTTGAATTGGGCAAGACGTCCTCTATCGAATCGGTAGAAAATTTTGTGGAAGGAATGAAGAGAACAAGAGAAGATGCAGAATGAGCGCTGAGGAAAGCGGCTGATGATATGAAGAAGTACTACGATGCTCACAGAGGAGCAACCCCCAACTATACAATTGGAGATAAAGTCTGGTTAGATGCGACAAACATTCAAACTGGAAGACCAACAAAAAAACTGGATCATAAATGACTTGGACCTTATCCAATTGAACAAATATTGTCAAACAACGCATACAAATTGACATTGCCCAAGTCAATGAAAATCCACCCAGTCTTTCATGTCGCCAAACTACTACCTTATACTCCAAATGAAATTCCAGAACATGTTATCAAAACACCACCTTCACCAATCATCAAAGATGGTATTGAACAATATGAAGTTGAAACAATTTTGAATAGTAGGAGAAATAAAGGGAAAATTCAATACCTTATCAAATGGAAAAATTACCCAGAAGACAAAAATTCCTGGGAACCAGCCACAAATATTCTCAAAGATGTACCAAAGCTGGTTAAAGACTTCCATTTGAAATATCCTCTTGCTATATGTACTATTCAAAAATGCTCGATACCAGTCAAACGACTTTCAGACTCAGCAAAATTACCCACACGAGGATCAGAACATGCTGCCGGATTAGATCTCTACAGTGCTGAAACAATCATTGTTCCCTCAGGTAATCAGAAATTGGTTGACACCCAAATCGCCTTAGCTATACCAGATCATTGTTATGGCCGTATTGCGCCTCGCAGTGGTTTGGCTGTTAAAAACTCCATCCATATCAGTGTGGGTGTCATCGATTCAGATTACAGGGGAACTTTGAAAATACTTATTATAAATCTCGGCACTGAAGATTTCAAAATCAATATTGGCGATTGCATTGCTCAATTGATTCTCGAACATATTTCTATCGCTGATGTTCTCGAAGTCAAATCATTAGATGATACTAGTCGAGGAGAACTAGGATTTGGTTCCTCTGGAATTGCATATGCTCATCGAGTCATCTCACCCTAAAAGAGGGGGTATTTGTCAGGACACATTTATTTTTCTTTTCATTTTACGATTTCTTTTATCCTTATCGCTCAAGATCTACACAAGATATCTTATCAGATTATGTAGATCTTATCGCGATTACATATGACTCATTTCCATTCCGTCATTGGCCCGCTTACTATACATATATGACGCATATTCTCACAGTCGCTTACAGAGCTTCCCACAGATGCTGCGCATCCTTACTGATGCTGTGCAAGTCACTTATTGATTGTTCACAGGAATGCTGCACATTCCTTTATGATACACCTGCCCTATAGTATATACATGGTCTGTGCGCAGGTTCTCTTTAGTATATATACTTCAGCTGAATACATCTGGGATATCCGTTTGCATAAGTGTGATCTCATCCCTCTTGTTAGCCCCTTTCCCCTTCTTATACATTGTGTGACCTTGCTGGCAAACGTCGGCCTCACACCCACAACATATGAGAAGATCATAGATGAACCAGGAACAGCAACAAAACCTGAGCTCTTCCACTACACAGACAAAGTCCTAAATCAGGACAAGATCAACAAGTTCATCATGGACGATGTCACAGTTACTTCCTACCTCACACTCTACACCGGACCCAGCACTGACCACCATGTTTCCGATGACAACTCAGCTCACACCAACTGGGACAGGCTCAAAAAGGAGTATGGAACCTGTGGCAACATGGCAACCTACCATGCACTGCAAGTATTTCAGAAGTTTTCATTTACAGACACCAGTCCATATCTACAACAACTCGAAGAATTACAGTGCGTGTGTGTAGAACTGAAGGAGGGAGGAAAAGTTGTGAGTGACAATGACATTGCACTGACAACCCTCATGGGACTGCCAGAGTCCTGGTCCCCTGTTGTCACATCTTTCATCACAACACAACCCGGGTTATTCAAGATAACCAACAACGCAGTCCACCACCTCATCACAGAGGAGTGTAACTGCAAAGGTGACAACTCCCCCAGACATATTCTCCCTGCCACATGACACAACATTGTGGCTGGTCTTACCTCACATGGAAAGGAGAAACTCAACTGGTATAACTGCTCACAGTGCAGGCCTGGAGGCCACTTGGATGACTTCTGCTGGGTCCTGCACCCAGAGCTAAAGGACGGATGGACATGCAGCGCAGCTACGTTGCAACCCACTTCACTTTCACCCTCACTAAACTACACGCATGCAATACCACTATCCCCTCCACTGTCACACTATGTGCAATCATGCGCAATCGTGCAGCAGCCAATGACAAACCTGTTCCGGTGCGGGCACACTGTGCAACCATCAACATCCATGGTCTCGCCAAATCCATTCGTCAACACCACAATGGTTGTAGCAGACCCATCTGAAATCATACAGTTGAAGACCTTGCCACTGATGCTCTGATGAAGAAGACAGCATGGAGACACATAGCATGATGTTTTGCACAAGGTTCACGGCCATCGAGCCATCCCTTTTCTATCATCTAGGTTTTCTGTACTTTACTGTACGTGCATGTGCTGTTAACAGCACAACCTACAATACTCTACTGCCTCCACCCATGTCATTTGTCACTCCCACATGTCACTTCCTTCGTTGCCCCCACATTTTCTTGTCTTTACTGCAACCTGTTGCTCCACACATTTCGTTGTCTCACCACTCTGTTGTGCAGCCATGCTACTAGCTTTCTTTGTCTATATCTATCTGCTGCTGAATAAAAGCTTGATTCTGTCACCCCACTGCTATCACTGTCTAAACTCGGAAACCCACAAAACTGCACACCACACACACATCACAACTATCTACGACAACCATTGTATGTGATTGCACTTGTCGTGCATGACCCACTTTCTACGCCACACACGCTTGTGCACAAACTTCAACACACCGCATGCCACAGACTTCTGATCTGCTCCCACATGTGCCCACTCACTCACACACATGGCACAACACATCATCACATCACCATCACATGTCACATCACACATCACATCACTTCCCCATGTTACCACTCTCTGGCACTCGCCACACCACTTTATCATTCTATCCCATGTGCATTGTCACTCTGCACGCATGCTTTCTCATGTGTCATGCAATTGTGCATGCACATGTTTATGCCAGCTGTTGCTGCACTTCAAATTCCCACTGCTATGCTGAACATGGGGGACTGTTGGAAATATCCATGGTATCTGTTCAGCTCCACTATACTTATTGATATATGTCTTCTTTACATCCTTACTGATGCACATTCTACCGCTTACTTAACCTACTACCACGTTCTAGCCCCACTTACATCACTATACCACGTTTGTGTAGCACATACTACACCCCCACATACAACCCTGCATTTACACTCCACCTGAACTCAGTTCAGTGTGCACTACTTATACTTCACCCCCCACTTTCTTACTACTCAATGGTATCATACAAGATGTCATACCACATCTCCCCACTCTGCGCCCTAGTGCGCACCACTTACCACCATGCCCTCACTACTGCCTATACCATCTGTTTTCTCTTCTTCGTCGTTGGCTCATATCTGTGCAAACAGGAGGAATGTGCAGCATGTTGTGCAGCAGCAGCATGGGCAAAGAGGTGGTGGCTGCACTGTTTGTACAGTGGTGGTGCGGGCAGGAGGTTGTATGCTATTGACACAGTGGTGATGTGGGTGCATGGGTGGGCACAGGAGGGACATACCAATTGCCTATGTTGCCTTGAGTGGATGCAGGCAGTGAGCCAGTAAACTGCCACATTGTGCTGGTACAGCAGTGATTCAGGCACATATGTGGGTGCAGTGTCCTGGTACAGCAGCAGCATAGGTGGCTGGGTGGTGGCCACCCACTGTTGGTAAAGTGGCAGTGTAGGTGGGGAGGTGGTGGCTGTGCTGTGCTGATACAATGGCAGTGTGAGTGGGGTAGTAGTGGCCACACACTGTTCATACAGTGGTGGTGCACTTCCAGGGCACTCATGTTGGTGTTCATGTTGCAGTGGAGTCTTGTGAAAGTCATTTGGGCAGGCTGGAGGACAGTGTTAATAAGTGTTTCATGCAAGAATGTGAGGTGGGGGGCTGGACCTTGCCCTCAGGGTGGATGATGTTGAGACCCATGTGGTGGCTATCAGGCTGGAAGTCAGATGGTTGAGGTGGTTGATGGCTGTGATGAACAGATGCATTGAATTAGAAAGTGTGCCTGAGAAGAACTGTACACTTTTCTGTGGCCAAACTTGTGCTGCAGGATTTCCACCAGGGAGAAGTAAAAGAAGCATCCAGTTGTTGTCAGGACATGTTATTTTTACTTTCATTTTTACAATTTCTTTTGATCTTATCGCTCAAGATCTACAGAATACATCTTATCTCATCTTATCAGATCATCTGTAGATCTTATCGCAATCTTCTATGACTCATTACTCATTTGTCATTGGACTGATTACTATACACATATGACACATATTCCCACAGTCACTTACAGAGCTTCCCACAGATGCTGTGCAAGTTGCTTATTGATCATTCACAGGAATGCTGCACATTCCTATACGATATACCTGCCCTACAGTAGATATATGGTCTGTGTGCAGGTCTCTCTTAGTATATATAGAGTACTTGTACTGTACTCTGTCTTTAGCTGAATACATCTGGGATATCTGTTTGCTTAAGTGTGATCTCATCCCTCTTGTTAGCCTTTTCCCTTCTCCTTACATTGTGTGACCTTGCTGGCAAATGTCGGCCTCACAGTTGTGTGGACAGGCTAAAGTGACAGCATGGCACAACAGGGGTCAGTTCATTGGGGGAATTGGAGGGATGTAGGATGGACATACAATGGTTCCTGGATTGTTGATCACAATGAACTTCTGCTTGAGTTCTTCATATAGGACCTTGATGGGAGTCAATGTGACAGGTGGCTTGTGCCTGTGTGCAATGTTCCTGCCATAGCATTGTCAGTATTGGCTGGACTGCACCCACCCATCACCACACCCAGGATCCACACAACTCACTCAATGCAGTCACCATTCCGGATGACAGTCTCCAGCCACACAATGCTCCTGTTGATTATTGTCATGCTGGATTCTAGCACATATCACTGTGGGAGGCATGGCAAGATCAGTCTTTTCCCAAATGTGGAGCACACAACATGACTCACATAGTATTTGACAGAGTGGTCACAGAACCTGGTCAACATGACCCACCATAGAAGTGTGGGTGGGATGGCAGGTGTCTTTTTTGCCCTACCTTGCATGTGTATGCAGTGGCAGCATGCATGTGCACTGGCATGGATGGGGTGGGTACAGAGCTTGTGCTTGGGGACTGAC
Source organism: Albatrellus ellisii (assembly GCA_003314395.1). Classification (NCBI taxonomy): domain Eukaryota; kingdom Fungi; phylum Basidiomycota; class Agaricomycetes; order Russulales; family Albatrellaceae; genus Albatrellus; species Albatrellus ellisii. Next base: position 23,876 of record QLPN01004960.1, on the reverse strand, counting down.
ATGGTGGCATGGAGTGCATGGTGAAGTGCTCAAGTGTGCATGTGTATGGTGAGAGCATGTGATTGGAGTTTGAGAGGGTGGAGAACTGAGAGACAGTGTTGTTGGCCACAGGGCAGAGAATGATCTTTGGATCCAGCTTGGGCCTCAGGCAGGGTGAGGTGCTGGGTGGGGAGCCAGTGTAGAAAGTGTTGAGACAATGTGAGAAGGAATTGCAGCACTTGTGCGTGCCATTGGCAAAGTGCAGAACAGCAGCTGAGTGGGCAGGTAGGGGGCTGCATGCTGTTGACACAGTGGCAATGTGGGTGCACAGGTGTCAGTAAGTGTGAGAAAAAAGGGCACACCTAAACATCTTCACTGGGGGCAGCACCTTGAGTAGCATGCTGAGTGCATCCACCATTGTGGTATACACAGTGTTACCTGCATCACCCATGCATGTCCATAAAATCATGGCAGAAGAACTGGAAGCTGCTCTTGCAGCAAGGCCAATGTTTTTCCAAATGTGGAGTGCACAACATGACTCACCTATCATGGAACTCAATTGACACAACCCCAAGACATCTGCCAGCACAGCTTCCCAGGCCTGCTAAGAGTGGCCTATTGGACGGTCTTAGGGAAGGTCTGTGATAACAATTCCCCTGGTGACAAGGTAATTGGTATGCACTTGATAAGAATAGTAAATGTTCCTTATGACAATGAAGAGTGGGATCAACAAGATAGTGATGAGGATGATACCACAAATGACTAAATGAGGATCCAGGGTGACAAGTTTGGGATGTCTTAGTGATGCTTTAGAGTGACTTAGAGATCTTAGACTTAGTTCTTTAGAGAGATGAATTGAGATTGTAGTGAGCTTAGTGTTGGTTTTTCACTACCTTATGATGCTGATCACACTGTTTACTTATTAAGTATACTTATCTCCATCTCATCTTATTGGTATTTCCTTTCTCTTTATGGTTTGAGCTCCTCTTAAACTCTATCCTGCTCTTACTATATCTTCTTTACCTTGTCTTTGTCTCACCTCAGCACTTCTGCATGTGCTGAGGTGAGTTCTCTTCTGACATATGTGCTCTATGCAGCTCTCTCTGTCTTCTGTGTATCCTCTACCCTCTGGTACACATCTTCTCTATCTTACAGCTATGTCTCTAGCTCTCTAGGCCTCTGGACTGTTGTCCTTGTGGCTCATTTACCTTCACCTGGGCTCACAAGCCTATCACTACACTTTAATGATCAATCTGCTGTTTGCCACTTTGCCCATATTTCAACACTTAGGTCAAGCACAGGATAGGAGAATCCCTAGATTGTGAAGTTGACAAGACTGGGGTTTAAGACCACCAGTCCTTCAACTACTTATACAAAACCAGAGTCCTAAAGATAGCACAAGTAATTAAAGTTCACTGATCAACAGTGATTGTGCAGCAATCAATGAGATCATGTGACTACAACATGTTTGTAGTGAACTAAGTAAATATAGCCACAAGTGTGATATGAATTGGGGGTAAACAAAGACAAATACAGGTGAAATAAGGTGGGTCCTTGCTAATTGTATAGTGGTAGTCCTTAGCAAGTAAATGTGAATAAATAAAGGAAGGTAAAAGAGGAAGAAATAGATTTTATAGTACTTGGAGCTAAGCTCATACTCTAGTAAGTAAATACTAAAGTACTATAAAGGAAAAGGAATAGAGTCCTTACTATAAGTAGGAGCTAAGCTCAACAACTGTAGTTAACACAACACTTATAGTAAGTAAAATAAATAAGAAGAGAAAAAGAGAAAGAAAGAAATGCATTACAAGGTGCCTAAGCAAGTGCCTTGTAACAAGGCCCACCTGGCACTGTGGTTCCATGCCATCTGCACACACTGATATGCACTGCAGTATGGTGATAGCAGAATCTACAATCACAACCACAACAATTGCTGGGGGGTGTGAGTTGTAAGATCCTATAGACACCAAAGTAGAGGAAATTAGTAGTTAAGTGCAATGAACATGATATTGTGATGTGACTGGGTGACAAAAGGGAGATATAACATGGATGTGACATGGTAATTGTGACAATGACAATGCAGTAGTAGACACAACACAATGCAGTAATATTGCAATGCAATGCAGAAAAGAACACAATGCAAAATGAAACACAATGCAGATGCAATGTAAATAATGAAAATGTGACCTATGAGGTGCATGTTACTTTCTTGTTATTAGTAGACATGGAGGGAAGAGTGAAAAGCACTTGTTCACCTTAGAGACTTGGATGGGAGAGGGACAACAAATTGTGGGTGGGGGGAATCTATTTGTTTCTGATGGACAACAAGCCATCTAAATACAAGTCTAGCTCCAAGACTGGAGCACAACAAAACAAAACAGAAAATACACAATGCAGGGTCGATCATAGGGACAATTGGAAATGAGGTGGAGTCTGGATGTGAGCAATAGAGTATCATACTATAAAGGATGAGAGAAAAAGGAAAAGCACTGATTGCACTAAATGCTGACTTCACGACTCATGACTCCAGGGTTACTTTGGTAGGCCTTCCAAGCCTCAGCCTATATGTTCTATCTGTCCTGCTCCTTGTTGGCCAAACCAAGTCCTCCATTACAGTGAATGTGCTATTGATGTGACTGGATGATTATTATATGTGGTGTGTTAATGTCACTGTATTCACCTGATGTTGCTGGTAGTCATTTTCTGATGCTATGCATGTGTGATGCTCATGATCACACACTGTTGAAGATGACACTGTGTGAGCTGTTAGCTTTTGTTAGCTTCTCTGTGCATACTACATCATTTTGTTTGGCTTCTCTCTACCTCCTACACACATATGCATTACACTTTCACATGTACTTCTATTTCATAACCTCAGACCTTCTGTCCTTGGACTTTACACTCCACCTCCAAGGACTGCCCACACCACATCATACTCCAGATGACATGTGTCCCTCTACATATGGGCATACATGTACTTTACTCTACATTCTCTGCTCTAACCTTGCAGAGCCTTTACTATATAAGATGGCTATCCCACTACATAGCTCCTCAGATGTCTTCTGAATAGTCTGAGTGAGTACTTCCCCATCTTACTCCACTTCTGTCCTCATCACTTCCCTGTAGCTGTCTCTCACTTGTGTCATGTTGCTCTACTTGCATTCACTTCACCTCTACTTTGCTGCAGACATGCTATCTGCTTTGCTGTCACCCTTAGTGGTTCTATATATGCTGCTCATTGCCTATAAAGCTTTCTTCCTTGCCTGCTCCAACCTGCATGTACATGAGCTTGGTGTATGCAGCCTGGAAGGGACACAGCCCAGGTCAACATCTGTCAACAGTGCCTACTGCAAATGGGGATGCAGAGCATGCACCAACAGCAACATCCAGGATGTGCTAGGCCACCTTGACATCTGGAGACTGGCTAGACTAGACACAGATCAATGGGAGAAAAAGTCAGAATAGTCAGGTGAAGAGTGAGAGGGAGAGGGAGAGAAGAGGGAAGGAGGGAGGAACATACCAATCACCTGCATTGTCTTGAGTGGACACAGGTGGGGTGGGCAGGCAGGCAAGTTGCTGTGCTGTGCTGGTACAGTGGCAGCATTGTGGTTAGGGTGGTAGTGGCTGCACACTGTTCATATAGCAGTAGTGCAGGTGGTAGGGGACCATGCACTGTTGACACAGTGGTGGTGTGGGTGCATGGATGGGTGCAGGAAAAGGATGTACCAATTGCCTGTGTCCTCTTGAGTGGATGTGGGCAGTGAGTAAGCTGCCACACTGCACTGGCACAGTAGCAGCATGAGAGGGAGGGTGTGTGGCTGGCTGCAGGGCCAGAAGTACAAGAATGCCTGTAAGTGTGTAGGATGCACATCATCTGGAGTATGTGTGGTGTGAGAGTGAGGAGAAACCCCATGGGGTTTGTGGTGAAGCAAAGATGTGTCATAAGTACATAAGAATGTGTAAAGGGGAAATGCCAAACAAAAGGAGTGATAGCAATGTACAGAATGTTCAACACCCCCCCCTTGTTTGGCATGCCCAAGTTGATGAGACCAAGGGCAGTGCATTGAGCCTCAAATGGGATGTGTGACAGTGGCTTTGTCAGGAAGTCTGTGATTATAGAGGTGGAGGGAATGTGCTGAATTCATATAAGGCCCTCCTTGACACATTGATGAATGTAATGGAACCTAATACTTATGTGCTTGGTACCCTTCCCTACAATAGGATTGTTTGCCAGGTCAACAGACCCTTTGTTGTCACCAAAAAGAGTTATCAGGAGTGAGAGAGGAAGGAGAAGTTTGTCACAGATGTTGTGATACCACACAGCTTGCACTCCAGCTTGGGAGAGAGCAATGTACTCAGCTTCTGTTGAGGACAATGAGATGATGCATTGTTGGCATGAGGACCAGGAAATAGCAGCACCATGTAGCAAAAACACAAATGTGCTGGTCAAGTGGTGGTCTGCAAGCAATGCAGCCCAGTCAGAGTTGGAGTGGGCCATGATCTTGCCATTGCTAGTGCCAGAGTATTGTAGTGCATACAAGGCAGTGCCTGCAAGGTAGCATAAGACATGTTTTGCAGTGGTGAGGTGCTTGGGTGTGGGGTTGGCGGCATATCATGCTAGAGATGTAACTGTGTATGTGATATCTGGACAGGAGATGATGGTGGCATACATTAGACTTCCTATGACTTGTTGGTACAGTGACCAAGTGGACACATTTGTGGTACTGTCGAAAGGGATGAGCTGAGTTGCAGGTGACAAGGGAGTGGCAATGATGTTGCAGTCAGCCATGCTGAAGTGAGTGATGATGTTGGTGATGTATCTGGACTGGCAGAGGGTCAGGACTTTGCATGTGCAGTTGCAGGTGACCTCCAGCCTGAGATAGGTAGTGGTTTCACCCAAGTCTGACATCTCAAATGCAGCAGCAAGTGTGCATTTGAGTTTCAGGACTTTGGCCAGAATGCTCCCAAAAATTGTGATGTCATTGACATACAGCACTAAAAATAAGTATGAAGAGGCCCCCCCTCATTTGATGTAGAGGCCAGCATCAGAAATGATGCAATCAAGGTCAAGTGAGTCTAAGCACACATCCATCTTCACATTCCACTGGTGTGTGGCTTGTTTGAGCCCATAAATTGACTTATGGAGCTGACAGACTTTGTTGACAAGGTTGGTGAGCTCAAGACCATCTGGCTGCCTCATGTACAACTCCTCCTCGATGTCACCATTGAGGAACATGCTCTTGATGTCCATGGAGTGGACATGCCAGTCATGGGATGCAGCAAGGGTGAAGAGGAGGTGCAGGGTTTTGAAATGGGTGACAGGAGAGAAGACCTCGGCATAGTCAATATTATGGACATGCCTGAAGCCCTTCATGACCAGGCATGTGTGGAACCTGCCATCATTCTTCAACTTGAACACCCACTTGTTGGGGATTGCACTGTGGCCAGGTGGGAGGTCCACTAGGGACCATGGACCCATGCCCTTTGGCATGGTGAGCTTGTATCAGCACACTTTGTCCCAGTTGGTGGTGTTGGGCAAAGCACAAGCCTCATGGAGAGTGAGCAGGTCACCAGCAGAGATGGTAGCAGTGAGGAGAGATGATAGTGAGGGACTGGCACCAGGAGTGGCAAAATTGTCATCAGACAAGTCTTGCAGCACATTGGTGAATGCATGTTCCTCATATGCACCACCACCATATTGAACTGGGCATTGCATGATGTGGGTAGACTGACATGGTGGTGGAGTCAGGGTGATGGGCCCCATGGGTGCTGTGGTGTTGGATGGAGAGGATGGAGGTGCAGCTGGCATAGTGGGGCTCAGCACAGTAAATATGGGCTCAACCTCACCAGACAGAGTGGCACAATGTGTGTGGCCATGCCCACCATCACTGTTGTATCCAGGACATGGAATGATGATGCCTGGGAGGTGGTCTGAGAAGTGCATGGCATGTGTGTGAGTGGGCACTGGTGGCACCACAGATGGAGGTGTCACAGGGAGTGTGGGACCATGGATGTGATGTGGAGAAGAGGGCATGGCAGGAGGAGCAGGTGGAAGAGCTGGAGTTGTGGCATCACTAACAAGTGCAGTAGCAGGGTGAACTGCAGGTGTTGGAAGTGTGTGAGGAGTCACAGGAGGTTCACTGTCTGAGTTAGAACTGGAGTCTGAAGTCAGACATCCCACATCTGGTGTAGGCAGAAGTGGCAGAACAGGAGTAATGGCTGCTGTTTCAATATGAGGATGGAGAGGGAAGTCATACTCATTGAATATGGCATCTCATGACATGGCTACCCTGTGTGTGGTGCAATCCCAGAACCACCAGGCCTTGGAGCCAGACCCATAGCCAATGAAGACCATGGGGACTGTGTGAGGATCCAACTTGGTGCACTATTCAGCCAGTGTACCCACATAGGCCAGACAGCCAAAAGACCAGAAGTACAAGACATCCAGGACACCCTTTCTGGTCCAGAATTGGTGTGGGGTAACCCAACCCCAAGCATGCTGGGGTGTGCAGTTGTAGGTATGTACTGCTGTTTGCAGCATGCATTCCCAAAAGCCTTGAGATATGGATGTGCCATGAAGGAGAGAAAGAGTGGAGCTGATAATGGTACAATTCCAACATTTGGCCCAACCATTCTGTTCTGGCAAGTATGGGGCTGTGAGGTTGTGAGTGATGCCATGTCAAGTCAGGGTATCTCAAATGGAAGTATTGATGTACTCACCTCCTTGGTCGCTGTGAATTGTCTTCACTTTCTGCTCCATCTGCATCTCCACCCAAGCCAAAAATGCTTCAAGGGCATGTGAGAGACCATCCTTGGATGCTAGAGTGAAGGCCACTGATTCACCTGAGAAATCATTGAGAAATGATGCAAAATATAGGGAACCCTGCAGTGACCTGGTCTGCATGGGACCTACAAGGTCACTATAGACAAGCTCCAGCACCCATGAAGCACATTTTGAAGAAGGGTGAAAGGGGCAACATGTGAGTTTACTGAATGCACACCCTGCACAAGGAGCAGCAATGGTTGGACCTCTTTCATTGACCATAAACCCAGAGACACTGTTAGTCAGTTGCCAGAAGGTCTTGTGGGGGGTGTGAGCTAGGCAGTTGTGCCAGATGGCATAAGAAGGCCACAGAGTGGAGAGTGAAGCCAGATGCAAGCTGGATGTGATAGTGGGATCTAGCCAATAGGTTCCTCCTTGAGGGGTCCCTATTGTGAGATTAGTGGTGTCAGATGATATATGACAGGCATGCTTCATGTATGTGATATTGAGATTTTTTGCTGCAAGTTGCAGTATTGACACAAACCACACACCAGTGTTGGGAGTGTAAAGCACATGCTGTAACCTAATAAGTTGTGTTCACCTGTTGATGGTGGTAATGGCCTCCACTAGCCCAATGCCCAAGTAGGGTATGGTTGAGTTGTTTCCATGGTGAATAATGCCAGGTGTGGGGCATACAGAGCCAGGAACAAAATCCAAGTGGTGAGGACTGATGTGGTCACTTGCACCACTGTCTACCATCCATGAGTTGCATGTGTTGAAGTAGAATAAAGCTGGGGACGAAGCCTCCATCACATTAAGGGCAGCAGATATGGATGTCTGGTGGTGGTACAGGAGGTGGAACAGTGACAGCAGCAGCAACAGTGACAGACTTAGCAGGTACCCCTCTAACCTTCTTTTACTCTGGATGTAATACCCAACAGAACTCATCAGTGTGGCTGCCAGGGCCACATTGCATGCATGTGTACCAGTTGGTGCATGTGTGACCATTTGATGTGAGTCTGGGTGATGGTGCATTTGCTGCAAAGGAGGTTGAAGGTATGGTGGGACTGTGTGCACACTGTGTGACAGAGAGTATGCATCTGGAGTTGCCACTCTGGCAGTCACTCTCATCGATGATGTGCATGCAGATGCCATCTGATGTAATGCCATTCAGGTCATTGTGCATGGCAGGGTACACAGATACTACATTAGACCATGCTTCCAGTAGCACCATCAGCATGGTGAGGGTTAAATCATTGTCCAAGATTGTTTGGCCACTGTCCAAGAGCTGGATGCATGCAAGTTTTAAAGTGTCAATCTGTGCAATGAATGTGGTATTGGTGTTAAACTTGAAGAGTTGGATCTCCCTGAGCTTGGTGAAGGTTGCCATTGCTCCAGGAGATCCATTGATGAGCATCACATGCATGTAATGCCGGAAAATGACTATCAGTGACATCAGGCGAACACAGTGATATTAATGTGCTGCACACAACAATGATCTGCAGCTGCACATTTGTTTAGGCATCAGACTATAGGACTGGGTTTGGCCAACAAGGAGCAGGATTGATAAGCTGTGTAGGCTGAGATGCAGTCCATAGAGTCATGAGTCATGAAGTCAGCAATTGGTGCAATCAGCACTTTTCCTATTTTGCTCATCTGTTATAGTATGATATTTCATTTGTTTGTGTCCAGACCCCACCCCATTTCAAGTATCCCTATGATCAACCCTACATTGTAAATTTTCGGTTTTGATTTGTTGTGCTCCAGCCTTGGAGCTAGAATTGTATTTAGATGGCACATCATCTGTCAGAAAGGAATTGATTTCCCCCACCCACAATCTGACTTCTCTTCACCATCCAAGCCCATTTGCAAAAAAGCACACTCTGATCTTCCCTCCACATATTTCACTTTCAGGAAAGTGCATGTTACTTGTAGGTTGTGTCTATTATTGTGTTGCATTCCCCATTGCATTGCATTCACTATTGTGTTCTCCCTTGCATCACATTGCATTCTCTTTATCTCATCATATCGCCCATTTGTTGCCTAAGTTGCATCCCCTTTTATCACCCCAGTCGCATTGCACTATAGTGCATATTGCTCTTAACTACTAACTCTCCTTACTTTGGTGTCTAGAGAATCTTATGACTCACACCCTCCAGCAATGGTTGTGGTTGTGGTTGTTATTCCCCTTCAGCCTGGCACAGCACATATCACTGTACTCACCTTTCAAAATGTTCCAGTTCTTTGAGGCAGTATTGGTGTTTGAGATAAGGTGAAGGTGAGCTGCTCTGATGTACAGCCTGAGATAAGCTGTTGCAATGTCATTGTTCTCATCCCATTTGTCCCTTTCATCTTGGTTGATTATAATGTCCTTGTCCCAGTGCCATACCTCCTTTTCTGGTGAAGCCTCCTTGTCGATAACTTTTTCATATTGTGGAGTTGGTTTGTTGGTTGTGAGAACTCTCCAGATTCCTAGAATCATAAGAGAATTCTTGACCAAGGTTGACCAGACTTTATAGTTGGAGGATCTGTTGAGAGGTGGAATGTGGGTTTTTGGGAGAGGGGATGCAGTGATGATGGTTAGCTGTGAGATGAGGAGCAGGCCAGTGATGAGGTAAGCAAGAGATGTGGTGTTGCCTGCCTTGCACTGGGCAGGGCCCATAACCTGTTTGCACAGGTTATGACAGGCAAAGTAGATAGAGATCAACAAGAGCAGTCAAACATTGCATTCCCCACATGAGGAGAGTGTAGGTAGCATAACCTGCAGCAACAGAGGAGGTGTGGACAGTAGTAGTGTGCCACAATGCAAGTGAGAGAGCTGCAGGAATGTTGTGAGATAGAGGGTAAGGTGCATGGAGAGATATACTCACTCAGTGTTGTTGTAAGACAATGACTGAGGGAAAGTATCATATGGTATGCATCTTATATAGTGGGTGTGAAGAGAGTTGAAGCAGAGAGGCAAGTGCAGAAGTACAAGAATGCCTATAAGTGTGAAGGACACATGTTGTCTGGAGTATGTGTGGTGTGAGAGTGAGGAGAAACCCTGCAGGGTTTGTGGTGAAGCAAAGATGTGTCATAAGTATTTAAGAATGTGTAAAGGGGAAATGCTGAACAAAAGTGTAGTGTAGGAGTGATAGCAATGTACAGAATGTTCAACAGAACTCACCATGTCCATTGTGGCATTCCCACACTGTAGAGGGTTGTCCATCAAGTATGGCCCCTCGTCACAACTCACACAATGTGGTCACCATTCTGGATGATGGTCTCCAGCAATGTGATGCTCCCATTGATCATTGTGATGCCAGACTCTAATGCATATCACTGCAGGAGGCATGGCAAGATCAGTCCTTTTGCAAATGTGGAGCACATGACATGATTCATGTAGTACTCAATGGAGTGGTTGTGGAACTTGGTCAACATGACCTGCCATGGCAGTGTGGGTAGGATGGCAGGTGTCTTTTTCACCCCACCTAGTACATGTATGCAGTGGCAGTGCACAGGCATTGGCATGGGAATAGATGGGGCAGGTGCACAGCATGCACTCAGCAGCAAAATAAAAATAAAAATACATACAGTGGTGGTGTGGATGGGTAGGGGGCCACACACTGGTGAGACAGCAGTGATGTGGGTGTGTGGATGTCAGTAAGCAGAAAGGAGTGTGAGAAAAAAGCACACACCCAAATGTCTTCCCTGGGGGCAGCACCTTGAGTGACATGCCAAGCACATCCACCATTGTGGTGTACATGATGTTACTTGCATTGCCTGTGCACATCCAGCATCCCCATCCCTGCATCCAAAAAGAAAACAAGGATATCATACAACAGGTATGAGACTGCCCTCACCAATGTCATCTCTGCCAACCAGTGCCAGTTCCTGCACAACCTGTGAGTGCCCCATTGCTCCCCCCTGTTGATTTTGGCTATCTTAGGCTGCTGGACTTACCCTTACACACTCTTATACTTATCTCTATCTCTATCTCATCTTATTGGTATTTCTTTTCTCTTTATGGTTTGAGCTCCTCTTAAACTCCATCTTGCTCTTACTATATCTTCTTTACCTTATCTTTGTCTCACCTCAGCACTTCTGCTCTCTTAGCTCTCTTCTGACATACCTGTTCTATGCAGCTCTCTCTTTCTTCTGTGTACCCCCTTCCATCTGGTACACATCTTCTCTTATCTTACAGATGTGGCAGTGTTGCCCTCTCCTCTTGCTCTGATGGGCTTTAGCCCTTCTCTCAATCTCAATCTGTTTTTGGGCTTGATGGCTTTTATGTCATGGTCTTCTCTCTGCTTGCTGCCTTGCCTAGAAGTCAACATCCCCACATGCCCACCACTGTGCTAAGTGTGCATACCAGTGTCAACACACTCTATATGCTGTGGTTCAAGCTGCCCTATGCTGCTGCAGCCACCTCTGCAACATGCACAGCCAAGAGCAGTGCAGGCCCATGTGACCTCATGTGCTGTGTGGTTACCAGCTGGCACCTTAACCACACATAGTGTGTCATGCTCATGCTGCACCTGCATGGCCTCAGGTCCAAGGTGCTGCAGCACAATGTGTTTGACCCTGCACCATCACCTGCAGCTGTGGAGGTGTTCACCACCACAGCACTGTAAGTGGGCACAGGCTAGCAGGGTAGCTGCCTCATCACTGCCACAGCACTGCATCTCAAGCAGCCATGGCAGATGTCCAGTACTGGGCTGTGCACAGTGCACTGTTTGAGCAGTGGCTGCACAGGCAGGTAGGGGGCTGTGTGCTGTTGAGCAAGATGCAAGGAGGGGGGGATGCACTATGGTTGAACACAATGCAGCTCATGGTGCTCACAAGAAGTCACCCAGTGTGTGACTTCCCATGAGGATTTAGAAGTTCTAGATGGACTCTAGATCTAAAATTTTGAATCCTACTCATGAACCTTCAAATTGTAGAGTTCCCCTTTATATTGTATAAGACATATCACTTCTAAATCAGTAACAATAGAATTGTAGATTGTTAGACTGCCTCATTTGAGGTAATACACTATGATGATGACAGCCATGGCTTGCTGCAATCTCTGGCCAATGATGATGATCTCCATGAAGAGGAGTTGTTCAATATGACAGTGTTTGTGTGCCAGCAAGAGTAAATGGGCCTTCATTACCACAATGGGTATTGATGTTGAAACCTTCAAGTTTATTATTGACTGGATTCTGTTGAAATTCCCTCTTGGGCTTTTGCTGTGTGCTCTTTTACCACATGATCACCTTGTGTTATCATACTTACACACTCTGTCATGCATGGTCTGGCACATGCCTTAGGGTATCTTTCCCCTGGTCTGTGCACTGTGTTCTTTAGTACTTAGGGTCTGGGTCTGGGACATTACTAGTCAGTCAGTTTTCTACCTTTCTCCCTTATCATGGATTGGTCTACACTTGCTGTTTATCTCTACTTCACAATCATGATGTTGCTCTTTGCTCTTCTTGGGCTTTTGCCCATGCTCGACTTTCAGACCTCCTTGAGTGGAGTGTTCTGGGCCTCAAGGACCATTGTGCTGATCATCACACTTCAATAGATCCTCAGCTGCTTGGCATTCACTACCTATCCCTTGCTCTGATATCTCCCAATCAGGTCACCCATGTCTCATATAATGCTCACTTGATGCAGCAGGTGTACTAGGCCTTGCACTTCACTATCAACCATGCATGAAATCTCACTCCAACAAACCTTTGTTCTCATTCCTACTACTGTCTCATGCTATTTGTCATTCACCCTCAAAATTCTGTTGTATACACTTTGACAAATGCAAGATGCTTGAACCTGCTGGAGGTTTGCATATGGCTCAGTAATTTACATGCTCAACAGGCAGGAATTAGCCAAATCAGAAAGACATTTATTCCAATATGGAAGGATGGAGAACAGGAGCAGGTATGGGATAAATTTGAGGGAATTCTAAAAGACCATGTATCTAGGTTTCATATCACTGTGAATGAAATAGTAGACTCAGATGAAATATGAAACAAAGAGTTAAACCGTTGTTGTTGTTCAGCTGGGAGGTGACATGTCAGAGTTAGCATATGAGGATGTGGCAGATGCAGCCACCATGCCTATATGGTGCACATGCATGGGCTGCCAGCAGAGTGATGGCAGCATCTTGCTCTGCATCAAAAGCAAAAGTGCAGGGGGTGACACAGGCACAACCTGTGGCAGCAATGGCTGCTGCAGCACTATCATTGGTGGCTGCAGTGAGCTCATATGCATGGAGGAGGCAGAATGTGAGGTGAAGGCATGTAGGATGGTGAGGGTATGACATTAGTTATCACCAAAAATGTGCATGTGTGCTCCCTATGGTTTTTGCACTCATGCACTGTACTTGTACTATACCTCTTAGTAGTTTTACTATCTACTTCCTGTTATAAACATAGTTTTTGTATGTACATTGTGATACTCTATCCATGGCATGGTCTGGCCATGGTCTGGTCATGGTCTGGTTGTAGTCAGCATGATCCATGGTGCACTTGTCACTTACATGCCACCAGTGTTACAAGGCACTTGCTTTGGCACCTTGTAACAGTTTTCTTTTTTCTCCTTTTTCTTTTTTTATATATCTTACTTACTATCAGCATAGTATTGACTACAGCTTGAGCTTAGCTCATACTTATAGTAAGGACTCTATCTCTTTCTTTATAGTACTACAGTATTTACATACTGAGTTGTGAGTTTTACTCCAAGTACTATAAAGACTTATCTTTCTCTTCTATCTTTCTTTATTTATTATAACATTTACTTGCTAAGGACTATTACTATACAATTAGCAAAGACTCGTTTTATTTCATCTTGGTTTACCTCTTGTTCATTTTGCGCTTGTGGCTGAGCCACATACTATAAACATGGACATGTCTTAGGTCATGTGACTTCATTGATTGCTGCACAATCATCATTGATTCATGAACCTTATTTACTAGTACTATCTTTAGAACTCTGATTTTGTATAAGTAGTTGAAGGCCTGGTGGTCTTAAACCCCAGTCTTGTCAACTTTGCAATCTAGGGATTTTCCTATACTGCACTTGATCTAAGCTCACTACCATCTTGCTTCACTCTCTAAGAACTAAGTCTAAGATCTCTAAGTCACTCTAAGCATTGCTAAAGACATCCTATACTTGTCACTCTGGATCCTCATATAGTCATTGGTGGTATTATCCGCATCACTATCTTGTTGATCCCACTCTTCATCATCATCAGGAATAGTTACTACACTTATCAGGCACATATCAACTACCTTGTTACCAGGGGTATTGTTATTTCAGACCTTCCCTAAGACCATCCAATAGGCCACTCTTAGCAACCAGCTTACCCACCACCATCTCAACATTAGCCATGGCTTGGCTAGCCACCAATCAGCTACAGGCTATGCAATGTGGGGTATGGCTTTGGCTGTTCTGTTGTCAGCTATGGCCGGCCCTTGGCTATGCCATCTCCTCTCTCATGACACAGGAGAAGGCAGGCAAGAATGATGAGGAGAACAACAAGCATGGATTGGGTGGTAGGTGGGAGAAGACAGAGGAAGACAGAGAAGAGCATGGCCAAGAGGGAGAAGGTGCCAGACATGAGGGCACAGAGTAGATAAAAGATGCTTTCCAGGGTTTGGAAAGGCTTAGAGAAAGAGTAGAGATGACAGGGGAAAGAGTAGATAAGGAGATGAAGCTATAGAGTTCTAGCTCCACTCCAAAGACTAAGACAAAGAGGCAGACAACAAGAGCACAGCCAAAAAACATAAGAAAAGAGCCACAGTAGATGAGATAAGAGCAGAGCCAGATGGTAGATAAGATGGATAAGATGTAGATGATTTAGATATGAAGATAAGGTGTAAGTGAGAGATATAGTCGGAGGGTAAGGTGTAGATGGAGAAATATAATTAGAGGGACTGCTCAGCAGTGTGAAGACTAGATGAAATCCAACACTCTCTGTCTCTCCCTTGGTCACACCTATGTGCTCTTACACCCCTGCACCCATGCCTTCAGCTGCATCCTTGGACCCCTGCACCATCACACCCACAGTAGTAACACTGTAAATTGTAGATAAGATAATACATAAGATTAATAAAAGTACTACATGTTATGATGCACTTGCTTAGGCACCTCATACAGTTTTCTTTTTTTTCTTTTCTTATTTTTACTTACTAGTAAAGTGTAGTATCTCTTACTACAGCTGTGAGCTTAGTTCCACTTTACTCAGTAAGGACTCATCTTTCCCTTATAGTACTTTAGTATTTACATACTAGAGTGTGAGCATAGCTCCAAGTACTATAAGGCATCTTATCTTCTTTTTTATCAGTCTTTATTTATTTACATTTACTTGCTAAGGACTATTACTAAAGGACTCACCCAACTTGACATTATTTGTCTTTGTTTATCTCTCATCTCACTCGTGCTTGTGGCTACTCACTTGTAGTTTACTATGGACATGACTTAGTCACATGATCTCATTGATTGCTGTGCAATCATCATTGACCTGTGAATTTTAATTACTTGTACTATCTTTAGGACTCTCATTTTGTATAAGTAGTTGAAAGACTGGCAGTCTTAAAACCCAGTCTTGTCAACTTCACAATCTAGGGATTCTCCTATACTGTACTTGATCTACACCTCGCTCATAAGCTTAAGAACTAAGTCTAAGATCTCTAAGCCACACTATGTGTTGCTAAGACATTCTAAACTCATCACTCTGGATCCTCATTTAGTTATTGGTGGTATCATCCTCATCACTATCTCATTGATCCCTATCTTCATTGTCATCAGGAACATTTACTATGGATATCAAGCACACAATAACTACCTTGTTACCAGGGGTATAGTTATTGCAAACCTTCCCTAAGACAGTCCAATAGGCTGCTCTTAGCAGCATACATGAAAGAGAGAGTTTTCACTTGTCTTCAGGACATTTAAATGTTTTTCTGTTCTGTGATAGTACAGTCTATATATATATATTTCACAAACTACTGTGCTTCTGTCTGTTGTGTACTGCTAATGCTGCAACCAGTTGGAGAGGATGAGGGCAAGGATGAGGGCAAGGGCAAGGGCATGAGAGGAAGGGAGTGGTTGCACAGCTGAGGGTGCAATGGCACAGGGGTGCAAGGATGTGACATGGTCCATGCAAGCTTATGTGATCTTGCAGCATGGGTACAGTGTAGATGCAGGTTCTAGGCACATACAAATTGGTTACTTTGTTTTGTACACCTTCATGTGATTGCCCTACATTTTACCCCCCATGCCCCTAGGACAAACATGCCATGTTTGACCATTCATTTCAATATTGTGTGATGTGCAAGAGACTGCACCACCAAAAGTTCTTTATGCAACTGTGACAGCATGTGAAGTCATTGGGAGATAGAGGGGACAGAAGAGATGGAAGATGAAAAGGCAATAGAATGGGGGTGATAACCCATAAGTGCAAAGAAGGGGGTTTCTCTAATTGTGGAGTGGTGATGATTGTTGTGTGTGAATTTGGTGGCCAAGAGGAGCATGGTCCAGTCATCTTGATGAGCTGAGCAGAATATATGGAGGAACTGCTGAGGAACTGCTCCAACTCTTGATTAGCCCATTCTGTTTGCCATCTGTTTGGGGGTGATAAGCTGTGGAAATGGCCTGCTGGATTCCCAGGAGTCAGCATAGTTCTTTGGTGGTTTGGGTGGTGAACTGGGTTCTGCAGTTGGAAATGAGTTTTGTCAGTAGTCCAAACCACTTCCAAACATAATTGAGATATAGCCATGCAGTCTCTTCTGCTGTGATAGAAGAAGAGCAGGGGGCTAGTACCACTCCCTTCATTATGTCATGGTTGACAAAGACCACAATAGTGTCATGGTCATGGGAGGGGGGAAGTTGTGTTATGAAGTCCATGGACACTGTAGAGAAGGGGAGTGCACAGGGGTCAGTGGCAATAGGGATAAGGGGGACAGGGGGGTGGTTTGGATGGTTCTTGTTTTGTTGGCACATCGGGCACCCATCTACAAAGTCAAACATGTGTTGTCACATTTTCAGCCACCAGAAAGTTTTCTGGATCATGTTGAGGGTCTTGAGCCAGCCCAGATGACCCATAGCAAGGGGTGTATGATGGTTGTCAATGATCCATCATTGCAGCATCAAGTCCCTGGGTACATAAAGTCTGTTAGAGTAGTAATGGTCCCTGGTCCTATCATCCAGTGCTTTTGCAGCCCTGTTTTTGCAGGATGTGAACCATGGGCTTGTAGGATCCTGGCAATGTCCAGGACCTCTTCATCCCAATTAGAACAGTCTTTTATATCCTTGAAGTACTCTGAATTGTCAATGGTGGTAGTCAGTGGTCTGGAAAACAGTGGGCCCAGTAGGATAATTTGATCCTCATTATCATTGTCTCCTTAGTTGTGATCAGGCCTGTGAGACCAGGCATCCAGTTTACCAGCCTTGGTTCCTGGTACATGCAGAATGCTGAAATCAAAACACATGAGGAAAAGAGCCCATCTTGCTTGATGTCTAGAGAGTTTGCAGGCCTCTCAAAAGACTTCAAGATTCTTGTGGTCAGATGATACCTCAATTGTATATGGACCTCCTTCTAGACAATGCCTCCATTCTTTGAAGGCTTTGATGATCATGAGCAGTTCCTGATCATAAATATTGTAATTTTGTTCTGCTTCTGTAAAGGATTTAGACATGTATGCTACTGGATGCCATAGTCCATCTTTGCCCCATTGGGACAATATGCCTCCACAAGCTGATTTCAATGCATCACATTCTAGCCAGGAAAGGGCTTGTACATCAGGAGATAACAGAATAGGAGATGAGAGAAACTTTTCCTTCAATATGGTGAAGGCATGTTGTTGTGGGCCCTCCCAGGCCCATTCATGGTTTTTCTTTGTGAGATCATGCAGCAGTCATGTAAGTTCCATATGAAACAATGATAGAATCCCACTAGCCCAAGGAATGCACATACTTCCTTTAACTTGGTGGGTATCAGCCAACTCTGAATACCATCCAGTTTTTTGGGGTCCATAGTGATATGACCTGGTCAAATGATAAGTCCCAGATACTCAACCTCTTCTTGTTGCCAGGAGCACTTTTCTGGCTTGAGGACAAGGTCATTATCCTGAAGATGCTGGAGGACTCTCTCAACCAAAGTGTCATGTTTGTCCATAGTGGCCATTGTGATCAGGATATCATCCATGTAGATGAAAACCTTCCCTGTGTCTAGAAGATCTTTAAAAAGTGAGTTCATCATTGCCTGAAAGGTCACAGGAGAATTCATGAGTCCAAAAAACATAACCAGTGGTTTGAACATGCTGTGATTGGTCTTGAAAGCAGCTTTCCATTCATGCCCCTCCTTTATCCATACATTGTTATATCCCCAGCATACATTGAACTTGGTGAAGTACTTGGCTGACTTCAATTTGTCAATGATATCAGAAATTAGGGGAAGGGGGTACTGATTTTTGATCATTAGTGTATTCAATTGCTGATAGTCTTGAACAGGCCAGAGCTTGCCATCCTTCTTCTTGATGAAGAAAAAGGGGGATGCAAAGGATGATTTTGATGGTCGAATATACCCTTGTTTTTGCATGTCTTGTAGAAAGGCATCCAATGCCTCCTGTTCTGTGGGGTTGAGAGGGTATATCTTACAATTGTTAGTAGGGATTGTATCTGGTTTGAGGTCAATGGCATGGTCCCACTCTCATAGTGGTGGTAATGCATGAGAGGTGGTCTCATTGAAGACAGATTGGAATTGACAGAAATGAGGTGGGATGGAGGGACTGGACTCAACATGAGTGGTTTGGCATAGTTGTTCTTCATCAAAAAAACCCATGTATACTTGGTCATCATGCTCAAGGGGGAGTCCTGCCAAGAGATGAACTCCATGGGATTGGAATACATGTTTCTTAGCACAGATTGAGGAAGGACAGCATCAAGAGAGCCATAATTGCTTCTTGCACCAGTCGATTTTGGGATTATGGTGTACAAGCCATTGGTGCCCTAGTATGATATCATCATGCCCTAATTCTGTTACATAGAAACAGAGAACTTCAGCATGGGTCCCAATATGCATGTGAAGTTCAACCTCATTCTTGATTTGTCCTAATATATTTTCTGTGTTATTGGTGTTTCAAATAGTACACTCCTTGGATAAGGGTATCTGTTGAAGCTTGGTCTTTTCCACGAGGTGAATATTGATGAAATTGTTGATGGCCCCACTGTTGATGAGGGCCTTTTTGTTGATTATACAATTTTGTGACAAGTTGGAGAGCACAACAGGAATAGTAAATGAATTTGTTGATGGCATAGCTCTCAACATATAATCAGGGTACATGATGGTGGTTCTGAGTTGTGTACAGGATTCAGAACCTGTCAAAAATCCTCCAAGAGTTCTGTTAATGCTCTTCTACCCTCCATCAGCATTGCACAGATGTGTTCATAGAGTTGACAGACCTCCTCAGCATCATATGCAGGTGGGCTAGGGGATTTCTGATCAGAATCATTATTGGAGGTAGGGTCAATCTAAGATCAGCAAGATGCTGAGGATTGGGGTGATGGAATAGCTGGACTGGGTGTGTTGAGTGATGAATCTTCTGTCACTGTTCAAGTTTTGGGTTTGGCTTGCTTTTCAAGGGGAATTGTGATGCCATATGCCCCTTCTGTCTGCACACAAAGCATTTCCCTTCCTTTTGCAGTCTTTCCCAGTCCTTGTCTGTGAGTATCTTTAACCTGGGTTGGTTGGTAGAGATTGGATGGGTCCTGTCAATGTCCATGGCATTCAGATCATGCCAAAGAGTGTTAGTGACTCAAGGGAAAAAGGTAGGTGTCCATAACTTCTTCTGGTCCTGCCTAGATCTCCATTGGATGTCCAACTGAATGGCATGCTCCATCCATTTTTTGAAAGTGGTAGGGAGATCCCCATTATATATCCTGTCGCACAGGGCAGAATTGAGGCCTTGTTCATAGTAATCAACCTTGGTCTTGTCATTGATGATTCCAGCCTCATAGGCTAGGGCCAAGAAGGTAGTGTTATACTCTTTGACTGTGTTGGTTTTCTGTTTAAGAGCTCATAGCTCTGCATAGGCATGTCTGGTCTTATGCAGGTTGTCAAAAGTCTTCTTTAATTCTGTAATAAAGTCAGCATGTAAAGGGTATGGAGGTTTTTTGAAGTGCTTGAGTGAGTAGTGATCATTGAAGGCTTTTGTTGTCCCTTTTGTCATGAAGGATAGCACAAAAAGAATCTTCTGACTGTCCAAAGGGAGCAGGTCAGCATGGGCAATAAGGTATTTCTGGCAAGAAAGATAGAAGCTTTTAAAGTCTTTCCTTGAGCTGTCATATTTGGGTGGTTTGTTGATTTACAACAATCAGGAGGTAGATGTAGACATTATCAGGGTTGGGGTTGGGATTGGAGCAGGACTGGGTGGAAGAGGAGGGTAAAATGGGGAGCTTCCAGGGGATTGATAATGATCATGAGGGGAATGGAAGGGGAATGGGACTAGTGGCTGTTCCTGGGGTAGTCAGAATACCTCTGGGAAGTGGGATGTCAATGGAGGTAGAGGTGATGAGGTCAAGATGATAAGCATGTATGTTCAGGGTTGAGGGATCTACTGAAGTAGTGCAGTTGCTATCAAGGTACTGGTCAGTGCCAGTGACCTCCAGGTATCACAGCCAAGATATTCAACTGGGAGATTCCTAAAAAGGATGATGTCCTGTTTGGGACTGAACCTAAACCCTGTGGGCAAGGGGTGAGGGATTGGGGGTGCCAGAGTAAGTCCTACTGGGAGTGAGGCAAGATTCTTGACCTAGTGTTAGGATTCAGCATGCATAGTGGCTGAACACCTATAATCAAGGTGTTACGAGGCACTTGCTTTGGCACCTCATAACGTGTTTCTTTTTCTTTTTTCTCTTTCCTTTTTTTCTTTTATCTTACTTACTATAGTAAAGTGTAGTATTATTACTACAAGTGTGAGCTTAGCTCCACTTTACTTAGTAAGGACTCTCTTTTCTTTCCTTTCTCTTTTATAGTACTTAAGTATTCACGTACTTAAGTGTGAGCATAGCTCCAGGTACTATATTAGACTTATCTTTTTCTCTTTTATCTTTCCTTTATTTATTATAACATTTACTTGCTAAGGACTATTACTATACAATTAGCAAGGACTCTCTTTTCTCGTCATTATTTACCTTTGTTTATCTCATATTCATTTTGTGCTTGTGGCTGAGCCACTTATATCACACGGACGTGTACTTACTGCGCAATACTGCACAACTTTACTATACTTAGATCTCCAGTTTAGTATAAATAGTTGACAGACTGGCAGTCTTAAACCCCAGTCTTGTCAACTTCACAATCTAGGGATTCTCCTTACACTGCGCTTGATCTAAGCTCATTACAATCTCACTTCATTCTCTAAGAATCAAGTCTAAGACCTCTAAGCCACTAGAACGTCGCTTTACAACATCTTACACTTGTCACTCTGGATCTTCGTATCATTATTGGCGGAATTATCCTCATAATCATCTCGTTGATTCCACTCTTCATTGTCATCAGGAACCTCTATTACGTTCATCAAGCTAATATCCAAACCTTGGTTACCAGGAGTAACAATTTAGACCTTCCCTAAGACTGTCCAATAGGCTGCTCTTAGCACAAGGGAGGAGGACTCTGGAAGGACAACAGATTGTGATTCAAGACAGACAGTGAACCATATACAGAAGAACAGGATGGTATTGGGGTACAAGAGGTCAAGAATGATCTCTGTTGTACATCTGGGATAGCTTATAAACCGCACCAGGAACAATAGGAGACAAAAAGGGAAAAGGGGAACATACAATGCAGCATGATGTCATTGCCATGGGGTTGTACCCATGTCTTCATACAAGGGGGTCGTTTATAAGCTAGCATTCCTACAGTAATGCCTCGGAAGTGTTTAGCAAAGAAAAGGAAAAAGAAAAAGGAAAGCAAAAGGGATAGATTCTAACAAGCGGCATCCCACGGCATCGTCACCAAGAGACCCGTCTTTTGCTTAGTAAGACCATAATGCAGACGCCAGCTAACCCCTCGTGAAGAAGACAGGCAACCACCAGGTTGATAACGATCACGGTGACTGGCAACTTGCCTGCTGTCTACTCCCTTTCCTTTCAACCATGTCCAGCTCAAATCCCCATGCTATCTTCGTGCACAGGACGTACGGGGAAAATGTATTCCCGAAACCGGAATCACTTCTCCTAGTCCTCCGTGTTGTGGTACAGGCGTCCGCCACATTTCCGCCTCTGGAGTCTGCAGTTGGAGATCTTCTTAGCGTCGTGGGACTAGTTGGTGTACGGGGTATTTTCGTTGTTCCCTTCAATCCCATGTTGATTGCGTCCTTGCGGGACAGAAAACAAATCATAATGCGGAAGACGTGGCTACATTGGAAATCAGTTTCATTAATCTGCTCCGGCTCCTCGAGGGCCCATTGAAGAACGTTGGAGCCTGTTCGCTTGTGCTCTATCAGCACATAAACAATCTGTCCAGGTCTTTTCAATCTCCTTCAATTCCGCTCAACATGACTGACCTCGGACGGGAAACACAGTTCAATCACCGAGGTTACTGACACGCTCGGGAAAATAGTAATGAAGCCATTTGCTGCCGTTTTCCACGCAGATAGAGGCGCTACTGAAGTAGCGGCCTGTCTGCAGAAGCTTAAATGGACCATAGATAGCTTCTTGGTAGGCGTTCTGCAGATGGTGATGATTTAGTTATAGCTGATAATCTGACGCAGCTCAAGAGATCTGTTATGATAGAGTTCGGGATACAGGTTGGTCTGGGTACATATAAATGACCGTCCTTGCGGGCCTAACGTGCGCTTAGGAATTACGAACTGAATTGCGCGACGGTTTTGACAAAATGGAAAATATGGTACGTACAGAGGCAAGGATTATACGTCGAGACAGGGCAGAGGTCACACGTTGGGACGTGCATGCTGTCGGTCAGGTGCGTCATACCAACTGCCCGCCTGGCCTCGTTGATGTTACTGATAATCTCAACAGATTGCCAATCCGGGTAGGTGCAAGCATTGCCATGATCATATCCGTTAAACTGAAGTGCAGCCAAGATGAACCGATGCCGCGCCGTGTAATCGCTGCGCGATTCGACCAGGGAGTCCGACGAGTCCCATGCACTCAAGACACAAGGACCGAGATCCTTTGTCGAATATATGATTGGTTCAAAGGTGAAAATCTCGAGACCGATGAGATTCTACCCATGAAAGGGAATGCCAACGGTCGGATCTTCTGGCTGGATGGAGTGGCAGGTTCTGGCAAGTCGACTATCGCTCAAACCGTCGCGATTCACTACAACAAGACAGGCGAGCTCGGCGCATCGTTCTTCTGTTCAAGGGACAACACCGAATGCAGCAATGTCAACCTCATCTTCCCGACCATCGCATATCAGCTCTCCTCATTCAGTGCTACTTTCAAGAAGCACGTATCGGAAGCAATGCGCCAGGACCCTGACCTGCAGTATGCTCTTACATCGAGACAGCTAAAGAAGCTCATTTTGGAACCGCTGGATTCCGTCATGGGTGAGGAGACGTTTCGACCATGTATCATCATCATCGACGCGTTGGACGAGTGTAAAGACGAGAATGCAATATCGACCATTCTTTCCGCTATCTCGGAGTCCGCTGGTTGTCTCTCTCAACTGAAGTTTCTGATTACAAGCAGGCCTGTGACGAACATCATCCATGGGTTTTATGAGACGGGTCTGATGAAGGATACGAGCGTGTTGGTCTTGCACAACATTACATCAAATATCCCAGAGAATGATATTCGGATCTATCTCGAGAAACGGCTTTCGCGTACCGGACGGTTATTCTCATTGTCATCTTCCTGGCCCTCAAAGGAGGAGTTGGTTAGATTAGTCAAGCAGTCTGGAGGACTATTCATCTTCGCTGCCACAGCTGCCAATTTTATTGAAGATCGGATTGCTCACAACCCTGAAGGTCAGCTTGCACGTCTCATGTCGACGACGTACATCGCATCCGACACATCCTCACCAAGTTGGCAACTGGATACGCTGTACCGACAGGTGCTCCATGAAGCGTTCCCTAGGATTTCAGGAGACCAGCGGGCGAGACTCAAGATGGTGCTGGGTACTGTGGCTGTGCTGTTTGATCCGCTT
>QLPN01004959.1:0-41689 GCA_003314395.1 Albatrellus ellisii | reverse complement strand
TTGAATCCCAGTGGATCCAAATCCTGCTTCTCCTCTCATAGTGTCTTCCAATTCTGTAACTTCGACAATTCTAGCCAATGAGAATAAGCCGCCAACATGGCCCAGGCACAAAGGAATGTGGTCAAGAGGGCTGAATCCCTATTTCTCTGCATTGTGCAGATGTACTACAAAAATCTGCCTGAGATTCTGTCAGCTACCCAAAACCAGGTGGCAATGACTCCAATTTCATCTGACTCTGATGCATGGCTTGCCAAAATCTGTGAATTCAAACCCTCAACAATTGTTCATGCAGGTTATGGCAGGCAAGGAGAATCAGGAATGACATCAGCAGCAAGTGTAGAGAATCCCTGCATAGGGAGAACAAGGACAGCATGTCCTGCAGTGACAGAGAGGTGTGGGCAACAGTAGGGAGCCACAACACAAGAGAGAGAGCTGCAGGATTGTTGTAAGAAAGAGGATAAGATGTGTAGGGGAATGTACTCACTCAGTGTTGTTGTAGGACAATGACTGGGGAGATGTATTGTATGGGACTCATCTTATATAGTAAGTGTGGATGGAGTTTAGGGTGGAGCTCATATGTGGAAGAACAAGGATGCCCATAGTAAGGGCAACACATGTCACATAGAGTAATAGATGGAGTGTGATAGTGCAGAGTAGTAAGTGGGGAAAGAAGTGTTCATGCAATGGTAGTCATAAATGCATAATAAGTATGTGTGCAGGGAAGTAGGGAAGTATATGTGAATGGGAGAAAGCTGAATGAAATGGTATAGTACACACAGAATTTCAACAACAATGACACCTACAGTCCAGTCAGAAGACCTGTTGAAAGAGGAGACTCAGCAGTACTTACACTTTGAAGGAGGTTGTGGTGAACTACAGAATCCCTTGGCTTGGTGGAAGGTATGTTGCTAGCTCTCTGTTACTTGACTCACTGAAGGACCAACCTTCCATGACAGAAACTCAGTGCTTCCTTCCCAACCATTGCCCACATGGCTTGAGACTTTCTTGTGATCCCAGCAACAAGTGTTTCGATTGAGTGCATCTTTTCAAAATCTCAACACATCTGCACAGACCTCCACAGCTCATTGAAGGCAGAGACAATCTCACAATCACTCTTAATGAAGTTATGAATTTGAAGTGGTATGCTAGATGTAAATTAGCCAATAGTGAAGCATAAGAAACATGGGTCTGTTTGATCCCCTATCAACAACCCTATACTCTAACAATTTATACAGTAAATAGTGTATAAATAACCATATCCATATATTTACACCATTGGCCCTATATGTATACTGGGTGACTTCCTGTGAGCATCTAGAAGTGCTAGATGGACTCTGGATCTAAATTTTCAAGTCTGACTCATGAACTTTCAAATTGTAGAGTTCCCCTTTAAATTGTATAAGACATATCAACTCTAAATCAATAGTAATAGAATTCTAGATTGTTACACTGCCTCATTTGAGGTAATACACTATGATGATGACAGCCATGGCTTGCTGCAATCTCTGGCCAATGATGATGATCTCCATGAAGGGGAGTTGTTCAATATAACAGCATTTGTGTGCCAGCAAGAGTAAATGGGCCTTCATTACCACAATGGGTATTGATGTTGAAACCTTCAAATTTATCATTGACTGTGGATTCTCAGCTGCTTGGCATTCACTACCTATCCTGTGCTCTGATATCTCCCAATCAGATCACCCACCCATGTCTCATATGATGCTTACTTGATGCAGCAGGTGCACTAGGCCTTGTACTTCATTATCTGAACTCAACCATGCATGAGATCTTGCTCCAACAAACCTTTGTTCTCACTCTGACCATTGTCTCATGCTATTTGTCATTCACCCTCAAAACTCTGTTGTATACACTTTGACAAATGCAAGATGCTTGAACCTGCTGGAGGTTTGCATATGGCTCAGTAATTTACATGCTCAACAGGTAGGTATTAGCCAAATCAGAAATACATTTATTCCTATATGGAAGGATGGAGAACAGGAGCAGGTATGGGATAAATTTGAGGGAATTCTAAATGACCATGTATCTAGGTTTCATATTGCTGTGAATGAAATAGTAGACTCAGATGAAATATGAAACAAAGAGTTAAACTGTTGGTGTTGTTCAGCCAGGAGGTGACATGTTAAAGTTAGCATATGAGGGTGTGGCAGATGCAGCTGCCATGCCTATATGGTGTGCATGCTATTGAAAGATGGACAAAGTGACAAACAGCAGATTGAACATTGTAGTGTAGAGATAGGCTTGTGAGCCCAGGTGGAGATAGATGAGCCAAGAGGACAACAGTCCAGAGGCCTAGAAAGTTAGAGAGATAGCTAAAGAGATGGCTGTAAGATAAGAGAAGATGTGTACCAGATGGTAGAGGGCACAGAAGAAAGAGAGAGCTGCATAGAGCAGGTATGTCAGAAGAGAGCTCAGAGAGCAGAAGAGATACTCACCTCAGCACATGCAGAAGTCCTGAGGTTAGATGGTGACAAGGTAAAGAAGATATAGTAAAGGCTAAATAGAGTTAGAGAGGAGCCTGAACTGTAATGATAGAAAGAGATAAGGATATGGAAGTATGTCCTGATTGCACAGGCTATGGCAGACAGCATATACGATTGATATTGTTAACAAGTGTGGCAGCATTGCTGCAGTAGTGACAAGTGGTTGTGAGCAACAGTAGGTTGTCACAAGTAGAGAAAGGAGCTGCAGGATATATGTGAGAAAGTGTATAAGATGTAAGTGGTGGAGGTACTCACTCAGTGTCAGGAGACGACGACTGAGGAGATGTGAAGTAGGGGTTGCATCTTATATAGTAATTGGAAGTGAGATTGAAGTGGAGAAGGTATCTTGAAGTATAAGGATACCCATATATGTGAGGGATGCACATCATCTGGAGTATAAGTGGGGTGGGTCAAATAATGTGTCAAAGATATGTAAATAGTATGTATTGATGTAGTAAGGAGGAATGTCAAACGAAAAACATTAATGAGCATACAGTGAATGATCAACATGTCCAGCATCCTAAGATAGGTAAAAATCAACATCTTATTCCTCCCTCTCACTTAGCATCCATTCCCAAAATCAACATCATATCAGAAGGAGTGGACAACTACAAGCAATGGGCAAATATGGTGAAATCAGTACCCATCATTATGGGCATATGGCACATCATCTCTAAACCTCACATCTCCCCCATCACTGCAACAAAGGAAGACTTCCTACTCAATATGTTACAAATGAAGAGGAAGTTGTGGCATGGGAAAACAACTACAATGTTATGAAAGCTGTCATCTCCATGAACTGCACTATGCTGCCCTCTACCATCATTGCCAGTGACTCCATGACTGCACATCACACATGGGATGGCCTAAAAGAAATCTATGGCAAGCAAACAGTTATAGTGGCCTTCATGGATTTTCAGGCTCTGTTCACCAGCAAATATGATACAAACACACCTCTTACACCACAGATAGATGCCCTCATCATTGCACAGGATCAGCTAGTGGCATCTGGAGTTGAGGTCAGCAAGTAGAACATGTGTTTCCTCTTACTACATGCCTTACCACCCTCCTGGAGCTCATTCACCTCTGCCTTACTTGCATCATCTGACCTGTCTCAACTCTCCATTGGGAACATTTGTGGCCACATCCTGGATGAAGAGGCATGTACTGGGCCACATTCAGCACTTGCTGCTTTCTCTCAGAATCCTACTGCTGGTCCTGGTCATCACAACACCAGTTTTTGCTCCCACTGCAAACACTGCAACCATACTATTGATACCTGTTGGGCACTGCACAGTATTGTGGATGATGTAAAGGCCAGGCTGGAGAAGAAGGGGAAAGATAGAGATAAGGGGCCTGGGGATGGTGGCACTAGTCCTACCTTGAATCACCTGTCATCTGCTTCCACAATTGATGCTTGCAACTATGACAGCTGCAGCCTATGGATGCTTGACTCTGGGTGTATCAACCACATATCCCCTCGCAACTCTGATTTTGCCACCTACAATGCTCTCACCTTTCACACCATCACCATTGGAAATGGGTATACCATAGCATGTGTCAGGCAAGGGTCCTGCATGTGGGAGTGCACCTTGCCTAGTGGAGAAACTGTATCCCTTACCCTCTCCAGCATCTTGCATGTCCCTGGCATGTCTGGTCATTTATTGTCCATCAGTAAGCTCAACTGCCTGGGCTTCTGGATCACATATGAGGATGGTTCCTGCATTATCTCCAAAAATGGTTGGATGTTCAGTGTTGGCTTCCTGCAGGATGGCACATATTGGCTTGACTTGTGTAGCACTCCATCACTGCATGTCCAAACCACTCCAACTCTTTGTCTTTGGCATGAGTGCCTCAGCCACCTCTCTGACACTGTCATGTCATGCATTCAGCCTTCACAGCTATCAGGGTTTTCATCTCCACCTCTGGACCACTCTTCCTCTCCCTGTGCTGGTTGCCTCCAAGGGAAGTTCCCATGTCCATCATTCTGCCTTTCCTGCTCACATGCCACCAAAGTGCTTGGCCTGGTCCACTCAGACCTGGTCAGGCCTGTCAGCACTGCTGTAATGCCTCCAGGTCACTCTACTTTGCCACCTTCCTGGACAACTACTCCAGTTTTGTGATGATATATCCTCTGTGTCAGAAGGACCAACTGTTGCAGGCCCTCAATCATTACCTCATGTGTGCCCATATGCTCTTTGGGTGCTGGCCTAAATCCCTCCACACTGATCATGGGGGGGAATATGTCAATGCTACTGTCAGTGCATTGCTCCTGGAAAGAGGAGTTGATCATCAACATACCATTCCATACTCTCCCCAGCAGAATGGATGTGCCAAGTGCTGGAATAGGTCTATACTTGATCACACTTTATCACTTCTCCACCATGCACACCTCTCTGCTCAGTTCCGGGAGTTGGCAGTTCATACAGCCATCTGCACCTACAACCTGTCTCCCATGTGACGCTTGGGCTGGCAGACCCCTACTGCACTTTGGTTGCCTGGGGTCTCCCCACCAAATGTTTCACACCTCCACATCTTTGGCTGCCATGTGTGGGTACATTCCCCTGGCCATCAATGCAGCAAACTTGACCCCTGATCAAAACCACTCACCTTCATTGGGTATGAGTCAGGGATGAAGGGGTGGCTCTTCTGGGACAAAATCATGCACCACATTGTGTCCAGCTGCAACACTATCTTCCAGGAAGACATTTTTCCTGCATTGGAGGTTGCTGTCACCCCCACTGTCCTTGATGTCTTCCCACCACCCCTGCCTTCACCTCCCTCCTGTGACTCAGATGACTCAGATGATGAGTCTGCAGATTCTGATGGGGATGGCATTGATGGTTTTGGCAGTGCTGCTGATGTTTCTGCTCCTCCCCTACCTGATCCATCTCCCCCTGGCCCTCCTCCCTCTGCTATGGTCATAAGTGATTCCCATGGTAGTGTCTGCACCCCTTCACCTGTTCATGCCACACTCATGCAACCCCAAGCACCCACCATACCTCCTTTGCCTGTGACTCCCACTTTCACACCCATACTGGTTGATGTCCCTCCATGTGTCTGTGCTCAGCAGACTGCACATCTTGCTCATGACACCCCCACTCCTGACTGGCTCCATCCTGCTCATCCATCACCTGGTTGTCTGCAGGCATGCATGCACCTGGTCAGGGATGACATTTTCATGACACCTCAAGCTGGACCCCCAATTTCCTCCATCCTTTCCCATGCCATTTCATGCAACCCACTCACCCTGAAGCAGGTGCTCTCTGGCCCTGATAGTGACTCCTGGTGGTCTGCCTGCAATGAAGAGCTCAATTCACTGTGTAAGCTTCATACCTGGGACTTAGTCAACCTACCTCCAGGTCATAACCTTGTGAGAAACAAGTGGGTCTTCAAGCAGAAGGCTGATGGACAATACAAAGCATGTCTAGTCACAAAAGGGTACACCCAGGTCCATGGTGTTTACTACACTGAGACATTCTCCCCTGTCACTCCTTTTGAGTCTCTTTGCACACTCCTGGCCATTGCTGCCCTTGAAGACTGGGAGGTTCACTCAATGGATGTAAAGTCTGCATTCATTAATGGTGACCTTGAAGAGGAAATCTACATGGATCAACCTCATGGCTTTGTTGTCCCTGGAACAGAGGGAGAAGTATGCTGTCTTTCAAAGGTGATCTATGGGTTGAAGCAGGCATTGTGGCAGTGGCATCACAAGATGCACAGCTCACTCCTCAACCTCTCCTTCACTTGTGCACTCTCCAACTCCAGCATTTATGTCTCCACTTCTTCCTCACAACCTCTTATTATCATCCTCTATGTTGATGACATTACCATCTTAGGGGGCTCACTCAAGGAGGTAGAGGCATGCAAGGCCATGCTGAAGTCCATCTTCCAAATGACAGATCTTGGAGAAATCAAGTCATATCTGGGACTTTATGTCACAAGGGATTGGATGCAATGTATTCTAGACATTGACCAGGAAGCTTATATCAGTGACCTCCTTGATCACTTTCAGATGGAAGGTTGTAACCCTACTATGACACCTCTCCCTCCTGGTGTGACACCCACCAAAGCCAGTGATGGCTACATTGCTCCATCACCCCTTCACAGTGACTATCAACAACTTATAGGGTCCTTGCTCTACACAGCCATTGTCTCCAGACCAGACATTTCTTTTGCAGTTATGAAACCATCTCAATTCTTATCCAATACCTTGCCCCTCCATCTTTCCCTCACATGCCACATCTTGCACTATCTGAAAGGCACTATTCACTTCCACATACAATATGGTGGTGACCAGGGCACTGGCATGGTTGGGTATTCTGACTCTGATTGGGCAGTGGATCAGGATGATAGGAAGTTGGTTGGTGCATATGCCTTCCTGTTGGGAGGTGGGGCCATTGCCTGGATGTCATGAAAACAGCACACCATATCACTTTCATTGACTGAAGCTGAATACATGTTGCTGTCCCAGGCCACAGCACAAGGGATGTGGTTGAGATCATTGTTGAAGGAGATTGGTTTTCCTTTCCTCTCCTACTTTACAGTGACAACAAGGGTTCTATTGACATCACTACCAATCCCATGATCATGTGCAGAACTAAGCACATTGACATCCATCACCACTATATCTGTGAGTGCCTCTCCTCTGATGCCTGTTATGAGGCACTTGCTTTGGCACCTCATAATGTGTTTCTTTTTTTCTTTCTCATTTTATCTTTCTTACTATAAGTGTAGTACAAACTACAGTTGTTGAGCTTAGCTCCTACTTATAGTAAGGACTCTAATTCCTTTTTCCCTTATAGTACTTTAGTATTTACATACTAGAGTGTGAGCTTAGCTCTGAGTACTATAAGGCATCTTATATTTCTTTTGTCTTCTTTTATTTATTATAACATTTACTTGCTAAGGGCCATTATGATACATTAGCAAGGACTCATCTTATTTCATCTTTGTTTACCTCTTGTTTCACTTGCACTTGTGGCTACCTTACACTTAGCTTACTATGGACATGACTTGGTCACATGATCTCATTGATTGCTGTGCAATCATCATTGATCTGTGAACCTTATTTACATTTTCTGTTCTTAGAACTCTTGTTTTGTATAAGTAGTACAAAGCTGGGTGGTCTTAAACCCCAGTCTTGTCAACTTCACAATATAGGGATTCTTCTATACTGTGCTTGACCAAAGCTCACTGTAACCTTGCTTCATTCTTTAAGAACCAAGTCTAAGATCTCTAAGCCACTCTAAGTGTCACTAAGACATCCTAAACTCATCACTCTGGATCCTCATTTAATCATCAGTTGTATCATCCTCATCACTATCTCATTGATCCCACTCTTCATTGTCATCAGGAACATTTATTACACTTACCAAGCACATACCAACTACCTTGTTACCAGGGGTATAATTATCACAAACCTTCCCTAAGACCATCCAATAAGCCACTCTTGTGAGACTGGAGTCCACATTACCACTGTTGTGGGACTGGGTGCACTCAACTTAAAGGATCAACCTAAAAGAAGAGGAAATCTAGCCATAACTAGCTGGAGTATATTCAGCTATCTAAGAAGACTCTATATACTCTAGCTATAAGCACACAGACCAGCACAGTAACTAAAGGGCAGGTCAACTAGACAATACCCACAGTAAGTATGGTACCATGCAGCCACCTCATGGTATGATCTCATAGTCTAGAACAAGTGAATGTAAGTAGATAAGGATTAGATATGATCAGATAAGATGAAGAGACAAGATGATCATATCTAATCACAATCAATGGAAAATATAAATGAAAATGAAAAGAATAAGGAAGTATAAATGAAACCTGACAGCTTTTAGCAATGCCATCACTGTTCAGCATCTTCCTTCCTCTCTTGTTACTGCTGATGTTTTGACCAAGCCCTTATTATTCCCTCTCTTCTCTTCTCATCACTCTGGTCTTGGACTTATAGAGTGTGTTCCCAGTATGGGGGGGTGTTGATGACTATATGCTTAGTAATGTTCTCTTTCCTTTTCAGTCTGATACTATACACACACACATACTCATGTACATACACCTACCCAGTTCAACTGTTCATACTCCTCTGGTCTGTGCACTACTATACTTACTATAAGTAGCTTGTAGCAACACAGTATAATAATAAGAACTATTCCAGTTCCATTCACACACATGGCCTGCCTTCATCACCATCACCTCTCTTCCTCTCCCTTCTTCTCCCTTGGTCACACCTATGTGCTCTTACACCCCTGCACCCATGCCTTCAGCTGCATCCTTGTGCCCCTGTGCCATCACACTGTAAGACCTGCAAATCAGGCTACTGATGATCTCAGATGTACAATTAGGCTCCTTACACATTTCATGGTTGTGCACCCAAATGATCTGGCAGTGTGTAGCCAAAAAATGACTATAACTTACTATACTAATACCTACACCTATGCAAATGCTGCCAAGGGGACAGAGCTCCAAGATGGGGCAATGTACATATGCAACTACTGTATTCAAGGAGTGGGGGGTGTGCCCCCCCTTGCTAAGAGTGACCTATTCAACAGTCTTAGGGAAAGTTTGTGATAACTATACCCCTGGTAACAAGGTAGTTGGTGTGTGCTTGATAGGCATAGTAAATGTTCCTGATGATGATGAAGAGCGAGATAGTGATGAGGATGATACCACCAATGACTAAGCAAGGATCCAAAATGACAAGTTTTGTTACGAGGCACTTGCTTTGGCACCTCGTAACGGTTTTCTTTTTCTTTTTTCTTTTCTTACTTACTAGTAAAGTGTAGTATTATTACTACAAGTGTGAGCTTAGCTCCACTTTACTTAGTAAGGACTCATATTTCCTTTTCTCTTTTATAGTACTTAAGTATTTACATACTTAAGTGTGAGCTTAGCTCCAAGTACTATATTAGACTTATCCTTTTCCTTTTATCTTTCTTTTATTTATTATAACATTTACTTGCTAAGGACTATTACTATACAATTAGCAAGGACTCGTTTATCTCATCTCTATTTACCTTTGTTTACACCTGGTTCATTACGCGCTTGTGGCTGAGCCACTTATATCACATGGACGCGTACTTACTGCGCCTTACTGCGCACTTTCGTTTACCTACTGCGCTTTACTGCGCAACTTTACTATAGTTAGATCGTTAGTTTTGTATAAATAGTTGACAGACTGGCGGTCTTAAACCCCAGTCTTGTCAACTTCGCAATCTAGGGATTCTCCTATACTGCGCTTGATCTAAAACTTGCTACAACCTTGCTTCACTCCTCCCAGAACTAAGTCTAAGAACTCTAATAAGCTATTAAGACATCTTACACTAAGTTAAACTGGATCCTCGTATCGTTATTGGTGGAATCATCCTCGTAACTATCTCGTTGATCCCACTCTTCATCGTCATCCGGAATCTTTATTACGTTCATCAAGCCAACATCTCAACCTTGGTTACCAGGAGTAACATATTAGATCTTCCCTAAGACCGTCCAATAGGCCACTCTTAGCAAGTTTAGGATGTATTTAGCAACACTTAGGAGAATCCCTAGATTGCAAAGTGTTCACACAGGTTATGGCAGCCAGCATAAGCTAAGAGAAGTAAAGGCAGTGTGATAATATATTCCCCACACAGGGCAAGTGATTGCAGCATGTCTGCAACAGGTAGGTAAGGTGTGGGCAGTAGGAAAGGTGCCATGATGCAAGAGTAAGAGCTGCAGGAAAGTGATGAGACAGAGAATAAGATGGTAGGTGAAGTACTCACTCAGTTGTCTGTAAGATGACAACTGAGGAGATATGTAGTGAAGTATGCATCTTATATAGTGAAAGTGAATACAGTTGGGGTGGAGAGGCAATCCTAGAGTATAAGGATGCCTAAGAATGTAGGGGATGTGTGTTGTCCAGAGTATAGGTGGTGTGGGAGTGGAAGTGATGTGTCAAATGTATGTAAGAATGTGTAAGAGTGAAAGGAAGGAATGCCAAATGAAAAATAAGAAGTAAGAGTTATGGTAACAAATGTACAAATGTTAAACACAAAGTTGACAAGACTGAGGTTTAAAACCACCAGTCTTTCAACTATTTATACAAAGCTAGAGCCCTAAAGATAGTACTAGTCAATAAGGTTCATGGATCAACAATGATTGCACAGCAACCAATGAAGTCACATGACCTAAGATGCATCTGTGAATATAGTAAGTGGCTCAGCCACAAGTGTGAAATGAATGAGAGGTAAACAAAGATAAACAAAGATAAGACAGGACAAGTCCTTGCTAATTGTATAGTAATAGTCCTTAGCAAGTAAATGTAAATAGATAAAGAAAGATGCCTTATAGTACTTGGAGCTAAGCTCACACTTTAATATGGAAATACTAAAGTACTATAAAGGAAAGGGAAAATGGAGTCCTTACTATAAGTAGGAGCTAAGCTCAACACTGTAGTTGATACTACACTTATAGTAAGTAAGGTAAAGAAACAGATAAAAAAGAAAGAGAAAAAGTGTTACAAGGTGCCAAAGCAAGTGCCTTGTACCACTTTACCAGTGTACAAACTCTCATGTTCTTTATCATCAAGTGGCTTGAAATTGATGACATGCTCAATCAGCTCCCAGTCCTCATTGATGAATGAGCCAACAGTGCAGGTAAATGTGAAGACCATCTATTGAAGGAGGTTGCTTGGAAAGAGTGCAGACAACTGTAGAAAGAAAAGAAATAATATTCTACAGGTGGAGATAGTTAGAAAACATATGAGATGAATGGTGTAGAGAGTAAGTACTGACCTCAGTCTCTTTGTAGAAGACTGAGGGAAAAGAAAACATATGATGGAAATTTTCTGTAAGTAACAGGTCTGTCTGTATCATCCCTGGGTCCTGTGAGAGATCTGTGTGGTGCAGCCACACAGTCATGCATTCATGCATTCACAGCTGCTGTTGCACATCACTGTAAACTCCAACACCATCTGCTTTGTAGTCCAGGTATCAGTAGCATATGCTATTTTGGATTTGACATCCTACAGTATACTTTTTCAGACAGTGGCCAATTCTCATATGCAGCAACTCTTACTGTGAACATCCTGACAACCTTTGAATGGAGCTCTGCAAAGATCTTTGTCAGCTGATTATGGACTGTCATGTTGCTTGGCAACATATACTTGATTTTGAGACATTTGAATAGGATATGCAGTGATGGAGCTTCTCCTGTTGTCCATGGCAGACTTTTGCTTTTGTTGAGTATCCATGTTGAAAAGAGGTGTAGGAATCCTTTTTGGGTCAGCTCTAAGGCAGGGTTGAGTTCACCATCCTTCAAGTATGCTGCCATCATATCAGCACTTCACTTGAGGTTCAGTCCTTCTGACAGGTGCTCAGACTGAGTTGGTGGGTTGAAATCCTTCTTTTTGCATTCAGCAACATGACTTGCAAGATTGTTAAGCTTAGGAAGAACAGGCTTGTTGTCAAATATCATTCCAGGCTTATTGATTGTGCATGGAAAAGTATGAGTACTAGAGTTACATTCAACAACTGATAGGGTTGTCCATCTAATGCATGCTTACCTGCTACATGAACAGCATCAGAATTCCCAGTGCATGGCCCCATGATTATCATGTATAGGATCAGGGTCATGAAAGTGTTTCATACTGCCATTTGCAGGCCTGTGATGTGCCCCTTGAGATTGTTCCTTTTTTTGACAGCTCTCAATGCTAATTGTCTGTCAGATTTGTCACCTGAATATGTGTCCATGGGATCCAGCACAGTTCCTGTTTATTTGCCCAAGTTCATTGATAGTTAGTGGACTAAAATTTCTGGTATCAAAACAACCTACTTGGTGTTATGAAGCACTTGCTTTGGCAGCTTGTAACATGTCTCTTTTTCCTTTATCTTTTTTCTGTTATCTTACTTACTATAAGTGTAGTATTAACTACAGTTGTGAGCTTAGCTCCAACTTATAGTAAGGACTCTATCTATTTCTTTATAGTACTACAGTATTTATATACTGAGCTGTGAGTTTTACTCCAAGTACTATAAAGTATCTTATCTTTCTTTCTTTCTTTTTTTCTTTCTTTCTTTCTTTATTATAATATTTACTTCCTAAGGACTATTACTATACAATTAGCAAGGACTCATTTTCTTTCATCTTTATTTGTCTTTGTTTATCTCACATTTCACTTGCACTTGTGGCTATGTTTTACTTAGTTCACTATGGATGTGTCTTAGTCACATGATCCCATTGATTGCTGTGCACTCATTGTTGATCTGTGAATTTTTACTACTTGTACTATTCTTAGGACCCTGGTTTTGTATAAGTAGTTGAAAGACTGACAGTCTTAAACCCCAGTCAACTTCACAATCTAGGGATTCTCCTATACTGTGCTTGACCTAAGCTCACTATTCTCTTGCTTCTAAAACTCAAAGAACTAAGCCTAAGATCTCTAAGTCACCAAATGTTGCTAAGATGTCTTAAGCTCTTCACTCTGGATCCTCAATTAGTCATTGGTGGTATCATCCTCATCACTATCTCATTGATCCCTCTCTTCATTGTCACCAGGAATGTTTACTATGTGTGTCAAGCACACAACAACTACCTTGTTACCAGGGGTATAGTTACTGCAAACCTTCCCTAAGACCATTGATGAGCATCACACACATGTAACACTGGAAAATGACCATCAGCAACATCAGGTGAACACAGCAACATTAACATGCTGCACATGACAATCATCCAGTTGCATCAATCACACATTTGCTTAGGTGCTGGAATACAGGACTGGGTTCAGCTTGTTGATGCTTAGATGTTCAGCATGGCAATCACCTGAGGCTGAGGCATTCCATTCAAGGAGGCAAGAGGGAGAGGGTGTGAGCATGTGGGGCAAAAGCCAAGAAAGAGATGTTACAACACTGACATAGCATAGAATATAGTAAGAGGGAGTAAAGATGCTAGTACAGTGAGGGAGAAGATATAGAACTTGACTACTTGACTGAAGATCAGTGTCCCTAATCTGATACCTATATACATAAAGGAGCAGCACACAGAGCATGCTGATGTAATAGAGTGTGGGGTGTGGGTGCTAGAGCAAAGAGCAAAAATGCATGTCAACACAGCTGACAAGGAGCAGGACTGATAGGATATATTAGGGCTTGGTCAAGGCCTACCAGAATAATACTGGAGTCACAAGTCATGAAGTCAGCATTTGGTGCAATTGGCACCTTTCCTTTTTTGCTCATCCATTATAGCATGATACTTTATTTGTTCATGCCCAGGCTCCACCTCATTTCAAATATTGCTATGATTGACTCTATGTTATAAATTTTCTGTTTTGTTATGTTGTGCTCTGGTCCTGGAGCTAGACTTGTATTTCAATGGCTCATTGACCATCAGAATGAATAGATTTCCCCTGCCCACAATTTGTCTCCCCTCTCCAGTCCAAGTCTCAAAGTGAAAAGGCACTTTCTGCTCTTCCCTCTGTTAACAATCATGTGCTGACTAATCATCTCTTCCTTTTTTGACTGGCTACTATACACACACACATACATGCATACATATACTTACACACTTCTGATGTTCATACTTCTATGGTCTGTGTGTCACTGTAGTTACTGTAAGTAGCTAGCATTGATACAGTACAAAGATAAGAACTATTCTAGTTCCACTCCTATGTATGACCTGTGTTTATCAGGTTATGGGCCCTGCCTGGGTCTTATGCAGCTTCCTCCTCTCTTCACTTATACTCACAGCTTATGCTCTCATGCAATCTCCTCATGTCTTACTCCTACTCACTATCATCCAACTCACACCTCTCTCAACCTCAGTGTCAGTCCCAAAGATAAACATCATCCTCAAAAGTTCCAACAACTATCATCAATGAGCAAACATCATAAAATATGCCCTTGTCATCATGGGTGTCTGGTACACCATCTCAAAACCAGAAGTCATTGCCATTACATCAACACAGGAAGTAGAAGGAGCTCTACCCATTATCACAGTCACCAATTAAGAAGAAAGACAGCTGTGGTCCAACAATGACAAAATTGCTAAAGCCATAATATCAATGCATTGCAACACTCAGCCTGCAACCATCATTGCCTCTGACATGGTTCATGCATGCCATGCCTGGGACTTGTTGAAAGGGGTCTACAGAAAACAAACAGTGGTAGTGGCTTTTGTCCAGTTTCAGTCCCTTATGACCTGCAGATATGACATTCACTCACCTCTCATGCTGCAACTCAATGCTCTTCTCATTGTGCAAGAACACCTTGCAAACTCCAGGGTCAAAGTGACTGAACAACAGATGTGTTTCATTCTCCTGCACACATTACCCCCTTCCTGGGGACACTTTTCCTCCTCTGTCCTAGCATCTTCCAATCTCAGTCAACTCAACCTAGGAGTCATATGAGGGAGAATCCTGGATGAAGAAGTGAGGTTGAAACCTCAATCTGTGCTCTCCACATTCCAAATGCCCCAAATGGAAAACCAATGCAACAGGATGTTCTGTACCCACTGCAAGAGGAAGAACCACACAGTAAAAAGTTGCTGGGCTCTGCATGGGATGCCAGAGGATGTAAAGGCTAGGCTCAATAAGCAGAAACAGAAGGATAGAACTAAAGACAGACCAGAGCCTGTGCCTAGTATTAACACTATGTCTTCCTCTTCTTCCGCTTCCATATTCAATGTGTGCTATTATGCTGGTGGGCCTGCTGCCTGGATGTTAGACTCCAGTTGTACCAATCACATTACACCTCACTGAACAGACTTGGATGCATACACTGACATATCACTCCACAATGTTACAGTTGAAATGGTGCAACCACCCCCTGTATTGGCAAAGGTTCCTGCAGACATCACCATGTATTACCAGATCACTCAGAGGTCTCCTTAACTCTCTCTGATGTTCTGCATGTCCTGGGAGCATCTGGCTGGTTTCTCTCTGTCAGTGAATTAGCTTGTCTGGGTTTTTGCATCATCTTCAATGGTGACACCTGCTCCATCTCTTGTGCTGGACATTTGTTCAGCATTGGTCACCTGCAGGATGGCACATACTGGGTTGACCTTGAAGCTCCAGTCACCATCCACTCTGTCACATCTCCATCCATCCACCTCTGGCACAAATGCTTTGGTCATCTGTCAGAGGAGGTTGTCTGCCATATTGGTCCTTTGCAACTTTCTGGTTTTCTTCTGCCCTCTGGACCTCCAACCTCTTCCCCCTGCACAGGTTGTCTGCAGTGGAAGCATCCTTGATCACTGTTTTGCCTCTCCACACATGTGCTGCCAAAGTGCTTGATCTTGTCCACACAGATTTAGTCAGGGCTGTAGGCACTGTGTCTGTTGGCTCCAGGAATATCTACTTTGCAATGTTCCTTGATGATTGCTCTGGTTTTGGTGTTGTGTATCCCCTGTGGACCAAATATCAGCTCTCATTGGTCCTGGAGCACTACCTCACACAGGTTCATGCTCTCTTTGGCTGGTGGCCACTTGCCCTGCAGTCTGACCAGGGTGGTGAATACATCAATGCCAACATCACCAGCATCCTTGCTGATTGAGGCATTGCTGATCAGTGTACCATGCTGTACTTGCCTCAACAAAATGGGTGTGCTGAATGATGGAACTGAATGGTCCTCAATTGGGTGTTGTCCCTCCTCCATTGCTCTGGTCTCTCCCCAGGTTTCTGGGAACATGCTGTTTGGACAGTGGTACACACCTACAATCTGTCACCTGCCAAGCAGCTGGGCTGGCAGACTCCTCTCTCTTTCTGGACCCCTGCTGCAACTCCTCCTGATGTGTCTCATCTTCATGTTTTTGGTTGCTGGGCCTGGGTTAAGGTTCCTGACCATCAGCAGTCAAAACTGGAGGCACAGTCTCAACCACTCACCTTTGTAAGGTATGAAGCCAGCATGAAAGGTTGGGTCTTTTTGGATGCTCATTTGTGCAGGATCATCATCAGTTGTGACACTGTGTTCAAGGAATCCATATTCCCAGCAATTGAAGCTGTTGCCTCACCCACTGTGCTTGATCTCTTTCCACCTCCCTCTCCCCTCTCCTCCTCATGCCATGGACAATGACAACAATGACAGTATCTCCTCCAATGGCAGTAGTTCCAATGGCAACAAGTCCCCAGGGATAGCCAATGTTGCACCTCCTGCTGTACCCCCAGTGATCACTGAGGACATACCTCTGGTTGTTCCACCTGCATTGGACCCAGGGCTACCTCCTGTTCTGCCCAGTGTCCCTGTCACTCCACCAAGGTCCTCTGCCCCCACTGTCATCCCTCTGTGAGTCCATGCCTGTTGCATTGCCCAAGTGGATGACACTGTGGATGACACTGCTCCCACTCCTGTGCCCCACTGGCAAGGCTGTTTGCCTCCTGTGTGCCATGAGCCTTGTGTGGTACTGGTAGATGATGACACACCTGCCCTTCATCAATTCCAGTGTATTGGGCACCACCCTGCTCATTTTGGTGACAGTTCCTATGGACCATGTGCCTTTGTGGACATCCTTGGAGAAGGGGGGTCTGACAGTGACAATGTCTTTGCAATGCCACAAGGCAGACCTTCAATCTCAGCCATCCTCTCCCACACTGTTTTGCATGATCCACTCACTCTCAAACAGGTGCCCTCTAGCACCAATAGTGATTCCTGGCTCTCTGCCTGCAATGAAGAACTTGCATCACTATGCAAGCTTCACACATGGGACCTTGTGGACCTCCTGTCAGAATGTACTTATTTTTCTTTTCATTTTATGATTTCTTTTACTCTTATCACTCAAGATCTACAAGAGATATCTTATCTCATCTTATCAGATCATCAGTAGATCTTATTGCAATTATCTATGACTCATACTTATTTAGTCATCAGGCTGCTTACTGTACAGATATGACTACATTTCCCACAGACACTTATTGATGCAGTGCAATGCTGTGCATTGCTTACTGATACTTCTCACAGATGCTGCACATCTTACTTACATATGCCTGCCCTACAGTGACAGCACATGGTCTGTGCACTGATCCCTGTAGTATATATAGGAGCCTCTTGTAGTAGATAGTTCTTTAGCTTTATACATCTGAGATATCCACTATACAGCATGACTCATCTTAAGAAGTATTGTCTCAATCCTCCTCCCCCTTCCTCCTCTTATACTTGTGACCTCACTGTCCAGTGTGCACCTCACAATTGTATAAAGCTCTACCTCAGTGACTTCACAAAAATCACCCCTCCTCTTCTGCACCATCAATCCCCTCCCTCCTCACTCAAGAGAGTGTTGTAATTGTTATAGTTCTTGCATTCTTCATAGTTCAGCTACAATGCCAGGCCTTATATTGCCTCAGTGTGCAGTGCTTGGGCATCTACCACTTAGTGGGGCATTGCAAACCCTCCTGACAACCATTCAGACCAGGAGTACTATAACCTTTTACCATAACAAGAACTCTTTCGTAGTATTAGTAGCACTAGTACCTACACTTACCTACCATCATCATTCCATTTTCATGTTTGAAAGGCCTATTCCCTTGAAAAAGGAATAGAGAGTTTTCACTTCACACAAATCTTATATTTCATCATTCCACATACTACACTTGGAAAAGAGAACTCAATCTGGCAAATCCTATGCCAGATTCAGCACTCTTCCACCACTAACTTGTTGGTCAACTTCTCTTGCTCTCCTCAGCTTCCATGCCAACACCTACAATTACAGACAGCAGCAGGCTATCTGGTTCTTCCACCTCCACAACCCATACTATAATGATCACCCTGAGGAATTCCCTTGGCATTTATTTCCAGACTACCTCAATCATACCAGCCCATATCAAAATTCTCTCCCACAGGCCTTCATTTTTAGAAATGAATGATGACACAACCTGGGCTGAGCACATGGGAAATGAGGGACCCAGCACCAATGATCAAGGATTCCTCACAAGAAAGAGAACAGGAAAGGCGAAATGAAGACAAAACAAGAAGGCTTCAACTTCTAGAAGTAGAGGAAGCAATGGAGATGATGAATGATCAGATGAGGCAACAACAACAAATACAGAAAGAGCAAGGAGAAGTGATAATAGGACTAGGCTCAGCAATGGCAGAAATAGCCAAGAATATGAGGGAAATGACAGCAATGTTATCCCAACAAGCCCAGCCTATGGTAGTCCAGCAAAGTACTCCCACCAGCTCCTCTGGCCAAACAAATGCCCCATCAGCCCACATATGTGCCCAACACTGGGTAAAAGTTTCACCACCTACAGCATACTCAGGGAAGTGAGACAAACTTGACTCCTTCATCCAAGAACTATTCCTGGTGTTTGCAGCAAACAAAACATGAACTGATAGCAATCAAATTACCTATGCCCTCTCCTATATGATAGGAGGTTCTGCAGAAGCATGGAGAAACCTACAAGTCACTAAATGTGAGGCTGACGCTAGACTGAAGCCGAACAATTGAAGTAATACTAAAATGAAAGGACTATCACACTTAAGCTAGCGGATATCCCAGATATATTAGCATATAGTAAATGAGAAGAGAACTGGTACTGTACCTAGTGGATATCCCAGATGATCAGAACTGGGGAATAAACCGCTAGGAGTCCTATGTATATATAGTATCCTGAAGTGTGCACAGACCATGCAGTACAGTATAGGGCCGGAGAATGAGAAAGTAAAGTAATGATGTCATATCTAATAATAGAGGGGACACGTCAGTGCTGACTGAGGCTCTGCAGCAACTGTGGGAGTGATTGGTGATATTCTGCAGCAGGTGTGAGAAGGATTGGTGAGCATATGCAATAAGTGTGAGAAAAGGAGTCATAACTAAAAATAGAACAGGCCGATCGGAGATCAGACGACATGTGCGTCATCAGCTGATAAAGATGAAAAGAAAGAGTATATGATGGTGGGAATTGCTTTGATAGATCAGGAGTGATTGTAAGATCTATGATGATATAGACATAAGAAAATAGAGAAAAATGAAGAGAAAAGTAGGGAAAATAATAGCAGCCTGACACTAAACAGCAACTACATGAGGCTAATCTCCTCAACCCATTGTACCCCATGCCCTTCCAGAACTGGGTGGAATTCAATACCAAACTTTGGGAACAGTTTGGTGACCCAGATGAAGCACACACTGCACAACAAGCATTACATAAACTCAGACAAATGGGAAAGACTGCCAAAGAATACACCATGGATTTCCTCTTACTAGCAGCAAAAACCCACTACAATGAATATGCTCTCATTGACTGCTACAAAAGAGGACTCAATGGTGACCTTCTAGGCTGCATATACAACATCAATCCCCCCCAGTCAAATACCTAGAATGGCAACAAGTAGCACAAACCATGGATAGGCATATGTGGGAATACCACCAGCTAATGCAATCCAGGGGGACACCACAATGGACCCCCAGATATACACAACCAGCTACTTCTCAGCCATCTAACATGCAGAAGGCTAGTAATGCAACAGTGCCAATGGATGTCAATGCTACCCAAAGAAGAAGGGCATAGGGCCAATGTCTGCCTGCAGAGAAAGAACATCAGAGAAATACATGAAGAAATTAGGCAGATGTCTATGGTAGACTTCAAAAAACTGATCTTTGATGAAGGAGAGAGAAGGAAGAAAGAGGGTTTTGCAGGAGACAGCCAGTAGATGTCACTGGACTGTCCAAGAATAGGTTTTCAGTACTTACACCCAATGATGGTGCTGTTGATCACACCAATGTATGTGATCCTGTTGATGAAATATTTAACAACATTGCATTGGAGAAAAAGACTGAGAAGAAAAAGACATCTGAGAGTATGCCCTCTCAAGAAAAAGAAAAGCACATAGTCATGGGAATCAGAATGGAGTTGCCCATGATCAAAGTCAAGATCAAAATACCAGAAAATGGAAGAGTAGTGACAATTGAAGCACTCCTAGATTCAGGAGCCACTATGTGTTATATTGATGAAGAATTCATAAGAACAAACCATCTTAACATGAAGAGACTCCCAATAGCAATACCAGTCTACAATGTAGATGGAACAAAGAAAAAACAAGGATCCATCAAAGAAACAGTGGATTTAATAGTCAGGGTCCAAAGCCACACAGAAAGAACAACATTTTGTGTTACAGGACTAGGAAAAATCAACCTAATACTAGGAGAGACATGGCTAAAGATCCACAATCTGGAAATAGACTGGAACACAGGAGTAGTCTCATTTACCAGATGTCCACAAAG
The DNA here is from genome assembly GCA_003314395.1 of Albatrellus ellisii. Taxonomy (NCBI): domain Eukaryota; kingdom Fungi; phylum Basidiomycota; class Agaricomycetes; order Russulales; family Albatrellaceae; genus Albatrellus; species Albatrellus ellisii. The sequence goes on along the minus strand of QLPN01004959.1, from coordinate 21,005 downwards.
ATGCCACTTGAGAGTGGTTGAAGAAAGGCACAAATGGAAGAAGGAAAAGGCAGAAATTTTGAAAAAAGAAATACCAAAAACAGTGGAAGTGGATGATGATGATGATGATGATGATGATGATGATGATGATGAAATACAAAAAGGAGATTGCATCCTCTGCATCATGATAGGAGATGATGAGAAGGATGCCACAATCAGAAACATATCCCAAGATCTGGCAATAGAAGCTGAAAAGAAGAAGATCAAGAAATCTTTCGAAGATATTGTCCCAAAGGCATATCATAGGTTCAAATCAGTCTTCACAAAAGAATCTTTTGATGAACTACCACCAAAAATATTATGGGATCATGCTATTGAATTGAGACCAGGAGCAAAGATGCATATGGGAAAGGTGTACAATCTTTCTTTTGTTGAACAACAAGAATTGGAGAAATTTATCAAAGAGAATCTGAAATCAGGATGTATACATACTTCTAAATCACCTATGGCTTCTCCATTTTTCTTCATCAAGAAGAAGTCAGGTGAATTATGCCCTATCCAAGATTATTGACACCTCAATGAAATTACTATCAAGAATCCCTATCCTCTACCACTTATTTTGGAATTGATAGACAAACTCAAAGGGGCAAAATATTTCACCAAAATTGACATCAGATGGGGATACAACAACATTCATATCAAAGAAGGAGATGAATGGAAGGCCACATTTATTACCAACAAAGGCCTATATGAACCTCTTGTTATGTTCTTTGGACTTACCAATAGCCCTGCCACATTTCAAATTATGATGAATCATCTCTTTAGAGAACTCATCATGAGGGGCAAAGTGGTAGTCTATATGGATGACATCCTCATCTTCATGGTGACATTGGAAGAACACTGCCTCATAGTCAAAGAAGTCCTCCAAATATTATGTGACAACAAACTATACCTGAAACCCGAAAAATGCAACTTTGAGAAAACAGAAATAGACCATCTTGGCCTAAAGATATCCTTTGACAAAATCATGATGGATCCAGTCAAAGTTCAAGGGATAGCCAAGTGGCCCACACCAACATCTGTAACAGAAGTTCATTCATTTCTAGGATTCACCAATTTCTATTGCCACTTTATTAGAGGATTTTCTGACTTAGCAAAACCCCTTAATTGACTTCTACAAAAAGATACAAAGTGGCATTGGGACCAGAAACAAAAAGACTCTTTGAAAATTTGAAGACAGTACTTTGCTCTAAACCTGTCTTAGTCTTTCCTGAACCTGATGGACCCTATCTTGTAGAAGCAGACAGTTCAGGATATGCTACAGGAGCAGTATTATCACAGATGAGAGAAGATGAGTAGTGGCACCTGGTGGCATATATCAGCAAAGGACTATCACCAGCAGAGAGAAACTACAACATCCATGACAAAGAGATGTTAGCTGTTATACATGCACTGGAGCAATGGTGACACTATCTAGAAGGAACAGATAGTCCAGTTGAGATCTTAACAGATCACAAAAACCTAGAGTACTTTATGAGTGCCCAGAAATTGAACAGTCACCAGAATGTGTTAGTTTTTTCATTACCTTATGATGCTGATCACACTGTTTACTTATTAAGTATACTTATCTTCATCTCATCTTATTGGTATTTCTTTTCTCTTTATGGTTTGAGCTCCTCTTTAACTCTATCCTGCTCTTACTATATCTTCTTTACCTTGTTTTTGTCTCACCTCAGCACTTCTGCATGTGCTGAGGTGAGTATCTCCTCTACTTTCTGAATTCTCTTCTGACATACCTGCTCTATGCAGCTCTTCTGTGTACCCTCTACTCTCTGGTACACATCTTCTCTATCTTACAGATGTGGCAGTTTTGCCCTCTTTTCTTCCTCTGATGGGCTTTAGCCCTCTTTCACAATCTCAATCAGTCTTGGGTTTAATGCCTGTTTGTTTTACATCATTGTCATCTCTCAGTCTGCTGCCCTGCCCAGATTTCAATACAATGGTCTCTCTTTCTTTTGAGGTTCAATATCAACATTACCCATCACCTGGATAAATCATCTGCCAAGCCTGATCACCTCTCGAGACATTCAGATCATAAAGAGGGGTGGAACATGACAATGAGAATGTCATTTTATTGAAACCAGAGTTTTTCAAACATTCAATCAATGCAGCATTGATAAACTCTCCACTCCTCAAAAAAATCATGGATGCTCAAAATACAGACAGAGAAGTGAAGAATTGGAAGGAATTGCCTATGGAAGAGGCAAAAGAGCAATATTTGCAGGATGGGGAGATGATGAACAGGGACTATTGACATATAAAGGAAAGATATGTGTCCCCAAAAGTTGTAGAGTGGAAGTAGTGAAACAGTGTCATGATACACTGATTGTTGGACACCCAGGGCAATGGATGTTATGAGGCACTTGCTTAGGCACCTCATAACAGACTTCTTTTTCTTTTCTTTTTCTTTTTCTTTTATCTTACTTACTATAAGTGTAGTAGTAACTGCAGATGTGAGCTTAGCTCCAACTTATAGTAAGGACTCTATCATCTCACCCTTATAGTACTGTGGTTGTACTGCAGCAGAGATTACCTCTAAGTACCATAAGGCATCTCATTTCTTTTATCCTTATTTATCTATTCATATTTACTTGTTAAGGACTATTACTATACAATTAGCAATAGGAAACATGGGCAAAATGGCAAACAGCAGATTGAACATCACAGTGTAGAGATAAATGTGCCAAGATGACAACAGTCCAGAGGCCTAGAGAAATAGCTGTCAGATGAGAGAAGAAGTGTACCAGATGGTGGAGGGTATAGAGAGCTCATAGAGCAGGTATGTCAGAAGAGGGTTGAGAGAGGAGAAGAGATACTCACCTCAGCAACATGCAGAAGTGCTGAGGTGAGAAGATGATGAGGTAAAGAAGATATAGTAAGAGCAGGATAGAGTTGAAGAGGAGCTCAAACCATACAGAGAAAAAGAAATAAGGATATGTAAGTATGTCCAGCATCATAAGATAGGTAAAAATTGACAGCAAGGACTCATCTTCTTTCATCTTTATTTGTCTTTGTTTACCTTTCATTTCACTCACACTTGTGGCTATTTACTTAGTTTACTATGGAGACATCTTTAGTCACATGATCTTGTTGATTGCTGCACAATCATCATTGATTGGTGAACCTTATTACTTGTGTACATGCAGGCTATGGCAGGCAAGGACAAGCAATGACATTGGGAGCAGCAAGGTAAATATAACCCCATGTGGGGAGAGAACAGTCATCATGACTGCAGCAAGTAAGTGATCACCAACATGGAGCAGTGAGGTGACATGGGAAAGGTATGCCAGACAAGTAGAGAGATGACATCTGAGTGATTGGTATAGTAAAGTGCCCATATATATAGTGTCTGCAAGATGAGTTTGAGCAGAGAGTGATAGTGAAAAATACAAGGCACCCCAAGTATGTGAGGATGTGTGTTGTCCAGAGTATTGGGTGGGATGTGAGTGTGCAGAGATTTGTGTGGATGGTCTGTGGAGTAGAAGAAGATGTGAAGTGTAATGCATGTGTGTAGTAAGATAAATAGTACATGTGTGAGAAAGGAAGCCAAACAACAGTATGATAGTATGCACAGATATTCAACAACTTTAGGACACTCAATTTTGGATAAGTAGGGACAAGCCTGGTGGTCTTAAACCCCAGTCTTGTCAACTTCACAATCTAGGGATTCTCCTACACTACACTTGACCTAAGCTTGCTATTCTCTCACTTCTAGACTCTAAGAACTAAGCCTAAGACTTCTAAGTCACTAAGTGTCACTAAGACATCTTAAGCTCATCACCTGGATCCTCAATTAGTCATTGGTGGTACCATCCTCATCACTATCTTGTTGATCCCTCTCTTCATTGTCATCAGGAATGTTTATTATGCTCACCAAGCACATAACAACTACCTTGTTACCAGGGGTAGTTATTGCAAACCTTCCCTAAGACAATCCAATAGGCTGCTCTTAGCAATGGAGGACACTGGAGCTAGTGTCAAGAACATTCTGGTGGAAGGGCATGGCTGCCTATATAGGACAATATGTCAAAGGATGTGACATCTGTCAATGGACCAAAACCTTCCCAAACAAACCTCAAGGAGAACTGACTCTGAACAAAATACCCAATAGACCATGGCAAATGATCTCCATGGATCTTATTACCCAACTACCAGACAGTCAAGGCTATGACTCCATACTAGTAGTTGTGGATCAATTTACAAAAATGAATCACACAATGCCAACAACAACTACAGTAACTGCTGAAGGAGTTGCAAGATTATTTCAGGATGATGTTTGGAAGTTACACAGACTACCAGACAAAATAGGGGACCACAATTTGTGTCAAAAGTCATGAAGGAGTTGATGTTGAAGATTGTGTGTGTACCACAATATTTCCATTTAGCTTTCTTTCCCACTCACTCCACACCTGCTCATACATGTACTATTTACATATCTTTCATGTCCTTGGACTACTCACTTCTTCCCACTTACTACTCCATGCATTGTCCTTCACCTTCATTTCACATGACACATGTCATCTTCACTCTGTGCTGTCACACCCCACCCACTACTCTGTGTGATGTGTGTCACCCCTACTATGGAGCTCCTTGTACTTTACAATACAATCTCCCCTTCAACTTTACTCACATACAGTACTTAAGATGGACACTATACCTACAACCTCCTCAGATGTCTCTGCACCTGTCTGACACACTTAAACCATGTCACATCATGTTCACTCCACTACTTGCTGCAGCTATGATCTCAGCATCTCTCCCTTCAGGGTTCTGTTGCTTAATAGCATTGCTTGCTCTTGCCTGCCATAACCTGTGCAAACAGGTTATGGGCCCTGCCCAGCACACCACAGGCAACACCATTGCTTATATCATCATCAGCACTATCATCTCCACACAGCTTACAAGCATTGTCACATCACCACTCCCAAAAACCAACATCCCCACACTCAACAGATCTGCCAACTACAAAGTATGGTCCACACTTGCCAAACACCCCTTGATTGCCCTTGGCACCTGGAAGGTCCCCACCATCAACCAACCCAAACCAAGGTATGAAAATTTTGTCAACAAAGAAGTGACATCCACAGAAATGGAGGCCTGGCACTATGACAAAACAGACATGCTTAACAAGGTCAACATAGATAAATGGGAAGAAGACAATACTAAAGCAACCACCTACATAGGACTCTATACTGGAGCCACAGCATTACACTACATTCTAGACACCAACACAGCCTTGCACAACTGGAGTATCCTAAAAGATGAATATGGCACCCCTGGCATGATGTCAACTTTCTCAAAACTCCATGAAATTCAACTATTCAAATTCAACAACACCACTTTCACTGCTCAAATCAATGTCAGACTCCTATCACTGGCTTTATTCCCTGCCATTTATATTTCTTTTCTTTTACTTTCTTTTATGTTTTACTTTTGATATGATTAGATTAGATCATCTTATCTTTTCATCTTATCTGATCTACATCTAATCATTTATCACTTACAGTCTTTACCACCTCATGGTAGTGGTTCCCACAGATGCTGCACATCTGTCAGCTGTGCTCCCACACATGCTGTGCTTTACTGTACCATTGACCTGCCCTTAGTTACTGCACATGGTCTGTGCACACATTCTAGTACTATAAGTAGTGAGGTAGTATAGTGAATAGACTCCAGCTTGTTACAGCTGGTTCCACACCTTCTTCTATGGCTGAGACCTCTCACCCCTTGGCTTAGATCCAAGGCAGCTCCCAATAAGTCCTCTTAAGGAGGCAGGGATAAGTCAGGTATGCAGCATTCACTACAATGTGCATCATAGGTTTGTCAGTCCTGACAATTGACATGTTAAAACTAGCACAGGTTCAACTTGCAGATTGTGGAAGAACCATACCAGACAATGACTTTGCACTCACCATGCTGATGGCTCTACCAGATGCATGGTCAGATGTCATCTCTGCCTACCTCACAACCCATGATGACCTTGGTGATATTACCCCAGAAGGAGTTTGAGCATGCATAATCAACAAAAGCAATCATCAAAGTGGTAATTCTGGCTCCATCCTCTCATCTGTACAGCATGCATGCAGCCCCACTGCATCTTCATCATCATCTCCCAACACACCTTCATCTCCAATGGCAGACCATGCACCAACCAGTACACCTGCACACAGTGTGGCCCTGGCAGACATACTGATGAGTTTTGTTGGATCCTGCATCCAGAGAAGAAAAGGGCTAAGGGAGCTTCTGTTAAGTCTGCTACCATTGCTGCTGCTACTACTACCAATCTGCCCCCTGTACCTCCACCCAAGATATCTGCAGCACTGAATGTGATGGAATCCAACTCCCCAGCTTTGTTTTACTTTGATGCACTGAACCAGTGGATGATAGACAGTGGGACCAGCAACCATATTAGCCCTCATCCTGCTGACTTTGTTCCTGGGTCTGTTTGCCATACACCCAGAGAAATTTTACTAGGCAACAATGTGACCATACACCTCTCACATTGATCTCACAATCAGAATGCTATTGCATGGTACTTACTGGCTACAACTCAACATCACCTTGTCTTCACAGCTCACATCACTCTCAACTGTGCAACCCACATACATGGTCTGGCACACTCACCTGCCACATGCCCCACTCACTACAATTCAGAAGCTACTGGAAGCTGGTAAGGATACAGGTTTCAATGTTAACACAACTAGCCCCACAGTCAGCAGCCCCTGTGCCAGGTGTGCCTTTGGGAAGTTGGCTTGGAAACCCTTCAAATCCTCAGTGAAGCACACCAGATGTCCCTTGGATCTGGTCCACAGTGATCTCACTGGTCCAATGCAAACCATGTCAATCCAGGGATCAATGTACTTCACATTGTTTCTCAACAACTTCACAGGTGAAGCCATAGCATTTCCCCTCAAATCCAAGGACAGATTCTTGTGCACACTGATATGTGCTGTGGGATGGTGATGACAGAAACTAGAACCACAACCACAGTGATTGCTGAGGGGTGTGAGTTGTAAGATTCTCTAGACACCAAAGTTGTAGAAGTTAGTAGTTTAGCACAATAAATGTGATAGCATGATGTGACAGGGCAACAAAAAGAGAGATATGACACAGATGTGACACAATAACTGCAACAATGACAATGCAGCAGTAGATGCAACAAAACACAGTAATATTGCTATGCAGAAAAGAATGCAAAATGCAATGCAGATGCAACACAATAGAGAACACAGATGCAATGCAATGGGGAATGCAATGCAATAATAAATACAGCTTATGGGGCACATGCACTTTCTTGATTGTAAGTTATGTAGAGGGAGGAGCAGAGTGCACTTTTTCACAATCTGACTCAGACAGGGAAGGAGAGACAAATTGTGGGCAGGGGAAATCTGTTCTTTCAGGCTGATGATGCACCATCTAAACACAAGTCTAGCTCCAAGGCTGGAGCACAACAAAACAAAACAGAAAATTTACAACATAGGGTCAATCATAGGGATATCTGAAATGAGGTAGAGTCTGAATGCAAACAAATAAAGTATCATGCTATAATAAATGAGTGAAATAGGAAAAGCACTGATCACACCAAATGCTGACTTCATGACTCATGACTCCATGGACCACATCTCAGCATATACATCTTATCAATCCTGCTCCTCATTGGCTGAACCCAGTCCTATAGTCTGACACCTAAACAAATGCATGATTGATGCAACTGTGCATGATTGTTGCATGTGGTGTGTTAATGTTGCTGATGTCACTGATGGTCATTTTCTGGCATTATGTGTGGATGATGCTCATCAATGCTCACAAGCTTCATTGTCTGGGAAGAAATGCAGACTGAATACAAACTTAAGACTTTGTGCAGTGATCACAGGGGGGAGTATCTGAACACTACTGTATGGGGCATCCTCAAACAAAGCAGCATGACTCACAACCTCACTGCCCCATACTCACCCATGCAGAACAGTGATGCCAAAAGGTGGAACTGCACAATTATCAACTCCACCCTCTCACTTTTGCACAGTGTGCACATATCACATGGCTTCTGGGAATACACACTGCACACCACTGTTCATGTGTATAATTGCACACCCCAGCACATACATGATTGGGTCTCACCACAGCAACTATGGATGGGCAGCACTGCTCCTGACTTATCCTATTTTTGTGCTTTTGGCTGCCTCACTTATGTCACAACACCCACCAAGCATCACATGAAACTGGACACCTGTTGCTAAGAGCGGCCTATTGGACAGTCTTAGGGAAGGTCTAGAATGTTACTCCTGGTAACCAAGTTTTGGATATTGGCTTGATGAATGTAATAGAGATTCTGGATGACGATGAAGAGTGGGATTAACAAGATAGTTATGAGGATAATTCCACCGATAACGATACGAAGATCCAGTTTGACTTAGTGTAAGAGGTCTTTAGCAACTTTAGAGTTCTTAGACTTAGTTCCAGGAAATGACGCGAGTGATTAACGAGCTTAAGTCAAGCGCAGTAGGAGGAGAATCCCTAGATTGCGAAGTTGACAAGACTGGGGTTTAAGACCACCAGTTTGTCAACTATTTATACAAACTAGTGATCTAACTATAGCAAGGTTACGCAGTAAAGCGCAGTAAGTAAACGAGAATGCACAGTAAAGTGCAGTAAAAGTACTAGTCCATGTGATATAGGTGGCTCAGCCACCAGCGCGAAATGAACATGAGATAAACAAAGGTAAATAAAGACAAAGAAAGGGGAGTCCTTGCTAATTGTATAGTAATAGTCCTTAGCAAGTAAATGTTATAATAAATAAAGACAGATAAAGGGAAAAAGATAAGTCTAGTATAGTACCTGGAGCTAAGCTCACACTTAAGTATGTAGATACTTAAGTACTATAAAAGAGAAAAGAAATTGATGAGTCCTTACTAAGTAAAGTGGAGCTAAGCTCACACTTGTAGTAATAATACTACACTTTACTAGTAAGTAAGATAAAAAAAGAAAAGAAGAAAAGAAACAAAATGTGTTACGAGGTGCCAAAGCAAGTGCCTCGTAACACCTGTGTGACTCCCATGATCTTCATCAGATATGAATCTAGCTCCAAGGCTTGGTGGTTCTGGGATCATACCACTCATTTGGCAGTCATGTCTTGTGATGTGGTATTTGATGAGTCTCATTTTCCCCTTCTTCCCCATGTCAAGCCTGCTGCTCCTGCTCTGCTGGCATCATTACTCCTTCCACAGGCTGTCAATGAATCGTCATCTGGCTCTGGGTCTGACTTGAGCAACTCCCACAATATGGCACATCCACCACCAACTCCCACAGTCCATCCTGCTACTGCAGTTGGTGGTGGTGTTCTCACTCTGGCTCTTCCACCTGCAATGCCTGCAACACCAGCCTTACCTCCTCATGTGTTCAGACCAGTGCTGCCTGTTATGCCACCATCTGTTGTATTGAAGGAGGTTGCTTGGAAAGAGTGTGGCTGACTGTAGAAAGAAGGGAAATAATATTCCACAGGTGGAGATAGTTAGAAAACATATGAGATGAATGGTGTAGTGAGTAAGTACTGACCTCAGTCTCTTCATTGAAGACTGAGGGAAAAGAAAACATGCAAAGGAAATTTCTGTAAGTAACAGGTTCATCCGTATTGTCCCTGAGTCCTGTGAGAGGTCTGTGTTCATGTATTTGCAGTCTGTCAGGCTTTGATTTATTGGAGTGTTTACTCTTTTATTTTACTTTTACTTTCTTTTCATTTTCCTTTTGATTAGATAAGATTAGATCATCTTTCCTTTCAGTCTATCTGATCTGATCTTATCTTTATCTACTTACTGTTGCTTCATGCCTTAGACTCTGGATGTGCCCATGCTGTGCATGATGTCATAGTATACTGCAAGTACTTACTGTAGCACCTGCCCTAGAGTACTGTGCTGGTCTGTGCACACTTTCCTTTAGTATATAGGTAGCTGTAGTATAGCAAATATACTCCAGCTTGTTATGGCTGGCAAATCCTTTCTTTTGGAGTGATCCTTAAGTTAGTGCATGCCAGTCTCCCTTACAGGGATATGTAGGACTGCTGTCTTACACAGTCATGTGCAGTTGCATGCATTCACTGTTGCACATCACTGTAAAATCCAACACACCCACTCAGCTAGTGCACCAGTGAATGCCCATGCCAGAGCAGAACTGCTCATGCTTCTGCTGTGCCAACCCCTTTGTCAGCACATCTGCAACCTGCTCACCCATCAGAATATACTCCAATTCCAGTTCCCCACCAGTATACTTCTCACATAAGAAATGATAGCACACATCAATGTGTTTGGTACATGTGTGAAAGGCTGGATTTTTTGCAATGGCAATGGCAGACTGATTGTTGATTTGGAGCATCATAAGAGAGTCACAGAGTTCACCAAGCTCAGAAAGGAGGGTGTGAATCCAGACAGCTTCTTTGGCAGCATACATGCCTGTGACATATTTGGCTTCTGTGCTAGAGAGTGCTGTTGAGGCTTGCTTTTTGGAGCTCCAGCTAATCACACCACCAGAGATAATGAAGACATATCCAGAGATGGATCACCTGTCATTGATGTTGGCTGCCAAATCAGCATCAACAAAGCCTGTTAACTTGCCAGAGGAGTTGCTGTCAAAGAGGAGCATATGGTGTGCCATGGCATGTAGACACTGGAAGGCATGATTTAAAGTGTGAAAATGCACATCACCTGGTGTCATGGTATGTTGGCTGAGTATGCCAACAGTGTATGCTAAGTCAGGTCATGTCCCTAACATTGTGTACATGAGTGCACCCACTGTGCTCTGGTACCCATGGACATCTGCTGCTAAGAGCAGTCTATTGGATGGTCTTAGGGAAGGTCTAGAATGTTACTCCTGGTAACCAAGGTTTGGATATTGGCTTGATGAACGTAATAGAGGTTCCGGATGACGATGAAGAGTGGGATTAACAAGATGGTTATGAGGATGATTCCACCGATAACGATATGGGAATCCAGTTTAGCTTAGCGTAAGACGTCTTAGTAACTTTTAGGAGTTCTTAGGCTTAGTTCTTAGAGAGGAGTGAGCTTATAGCGAGTTTTAGATCAAGCGCAATAAAAGGAGAATCCCTAGATTGCGAAGTTGACAAGACTGGAGTTTAAGACCGCCAGTTTGTCAACTATTTATACAAAACTAGTGATCTATCTATAGTAAAGTTGCGCAGTAAGGCGCAGTAAGTAAACGAGAATGTGCAGTAAAGCGCAGTAAGTACGCGTCCATGTGATATAAGTGGCTCCGCCACTAGTGCCTATTGAACCATGTGTAAACAAAGGTAAATAGAGACGAGATAAATGAGTCCTTGCTAATTGTATAGTAATAGTCCTTAGCAAGTAAATGTTATAATAAATAAAAGAAAGAAAGAAGAGAAAAGATAAGTCTAATATAGTACTTGGAGCTATGCTCACACTTAAGTATGTAAATACTTAAGTACTATAAAAGAGAAAAGGAAAGATAAGTCCTTACTAAGTAAAGTGGAGCTAAGCTCACACTTGTAGTAATAATACTACACTTTACTTGTAAGTAAGAAAAATAAAAGAAAAAGAAAAAATAAAAGAAACCGTTACGAGGTGCCAAAGCAAGTGCCTCGTAACATCTGCTGTTGCCTCTGGGATGTCGAGCTTCACAAGTTGCTCATTTTGGAGTGATGGGGTGACCATATCTGTGAAGAACATCATCAATATATTTCTCCTGGGAGAGGACAATGGTCTTGCATTGGCAATCCCATGTGACCTGCATGCCAAGAATCCAGCCAATTTTGCCAAGGTCAGTCATGTCAAAGGAATGCTTAAGTGCTGCCTTTGCATTTTCAATTTCTTTGATACTGTGTGATATGAGTACAATATTGTCAATGTAAATCACAACAATGCATATGAGCTTGCTCAATGCATCATGTTTTAGAAAGATGGAGTGGTCAGCATTGGAGCATGTATAACCTACCACTTCAAATTCCTTCTTGATGTGCTCATACCAGACTTGTCCACCTCAGTGTGTGCCATAAATGGATTTTCCAAGGCACCAGACCTTACCTGCTGAGGGTTTGAATCTGGTGGGTGGCTTGAGATAGATTTCTTCTTTGAGCATGCCATTGAGGTAGGCTGCCTTTATGTCCATCTGGTGAACTTTGAAGTTGTGTTTGGCAGTGATGGTGAGGATTGTGTGAAGCAATGAGAATTTCATGATGGGTGCAAATGTTTCATTGAAATCTACACCTTCAACTTGGGTGAAGCCTTTCACAACTAGGTGCACTTTGTACTTCTGGATTTTGCTGGTTGGTCCCCTTTTTATGCAGAATACCCACTTGCTGCCAACAATTTTGTGATCACACAGTTGGTTGACTTCTGCATAGACTTCCATGTGTTGGAAGGTCTGCAGTTCCTCTTTGCATGCTGCAAGCCATTCTGCTGCATCAGGGCTTGACATTGCTTCTTCATAGGTGAGCAGATCACTTTCAGATGTGATAGTCGTGGCTTGTGTGCATTCACTGCTATTGAGTGGTGGTGCATCTTCTGCAGGTGGCTGTGGGTCAGCAGTTGCATCTGTGCCCTTTTGCTTTTGAGTGTATGACAAGACATTGTAGTGTTCATTGTCATTGCAAATAGGTGCATGTTTGCTGTGTGAGAGTTGACTCATCAGCACAGGCATAGGCATAGGAACTGTGGGCACCATAGGTTGTGTTGCATTGGGTGTGGGAGTGGTTGTTGTCATAAGGGTTGCAGTCAGGGGAGGAGCTTTGACAGGAGAAACTTGTGGGTTGCTTGCATGAGTATCACACTCATGGGACTCTGAGTTGTCCACATTGGGATCAAAGATGATCTGCTCATTTGATAGGGCCCCCTTCATTGAAGATCACATTGCATGATTTGATGATGTGCCCACTCAGGCAGTGGACCAGGTGGTAGACATGTTGATTGCATGCATAGCCAATGAAGGTGCAAAGCAGTGACTTCATGTCAAGTTTGTGTCAGTACTTGTCCAAAATGTGGACAAAGGCTTTGCAACTGAAGATGTGAATGAGGGTGATGTTTGGCTTGTTGCTGCTCCAGGATTCTTCCAGCATGAGATCATACATGTCAGCACTATGTTGTGCAAGTAAGTGGCATACTCAATAGTGTTGTACCAGTAAGAATGTGGGAGGTTGGCATCAGTGAGCAGTGTGCATGTGGTCTCCACAAGTGTGTGATTCATGTGTTTGGTGATGCTGTTATGTTGCAGTGTGTCAGTGGTCATCATTTCATGTTTAATTCCACATGTCCACAGGAACTTCTGTGTGCATTTGCCCATATATTCACCTCTGCTGCCTGAATGGAGTGCCTTCATTTTTGCATTGGTCCCAACTTCAGCACATGCAACAAATTCTGTGAGACATTCATGCAGATCACTTTTGTGTTTGAGGCCATGGATGAAGACCTTGTGTGACTTGTTGTCAATAAATGTTGTGAAGTGGTCATACTCTTTGCAGGAGCACATTTGCATGGGTCTGCACAGATCTGAAAAGATGCAGCTAAGTGTTGTGTTGGTGTGCATCTGTGTCAATTTTGTGATGTTGTGTCATGCATGCTTGCCCTTGATGCAAGGCTCACATATCCCAAGAGCATCATGGGTTGTGTCACTGGTGATGGCCATGCCCTTGACCATACCATTGTGGACCATGCACAGGATGGAGTCTATGCCAATGTGACCTAGGCAGTGATGCCAGGTCCATATGTTGGCAGTAGCTGTGCTCATGCATGCTGCTAAGAGCGGCCTATTGGACGGTCTTAGGGAAGGTCTAGAATGTTACTCCTGGTAACCAAGTTTTGGATATTGGCTTGATGAACGTAATAGAGATTCCGGATGACGATGAAGAGTGGGATTAACGAGATGGTAATGAAGATGATTCCACCAATAACGATACGAGAATCCAGTTTGACTTTTAGCGTAAGACGTCTTAATGACTTTCAGAGTTCTTAGACTTAGTTCTTTAGAGAGGAGCGAGTTTATAGCGAGTGTTGATCAAGCACAGTAAGAGGAAAATCCCTAGATTGCGAAGTTGACAAGACTGGGGTTTAAGACCGCCAGTTTGTCAACTATTTATACAAAACTAGTGATCTAACTATAGTACCAAGGCACAGTAAAGCGCAGTAAAGCGCAGTAAGGCGCAGTAAGTACGCGTCCATGTAAATGTAAGTGGCTCAGCCACAAGCGCGAATTGAACTAGAGATAAACAAATGTAAATAAAGACGAAGAGTGAGAGTCCTTGCTAATTGTATAGTAATAGTCCTTAGCAAGTAAATGTTATAATAAATAGAGGAAGATAAAGGAAAAGATAAGTCTAATATAGTACCTGGAGCTATGCTCACACTTAAGTATGTAAATACTTAAGTACTATAAAAGAGAAAAGAAATTGATGAGTCCTTATTTAGTAAAGTGGAGCTAAGCTCACACTTGTAGTAATAATACTACACTTTACTAGTAAGTAAGAAAAGAAAAAAAGAAAAAAGAAACCGTTACGAGGTGCCAAAGCAAGTGCCTTGTAACACATGTGATGAATGCAGAGAAATCATCAGAGATGTTGATGCCTTCAGACAGGAATAATGCAACTTGTGTGATGCACATGGTGTTGGGAGCATGTGTGCACATGTCAAGGATGTAGAGATTATCCTCAGGGTGGCCAACACATGTTAGCATGTTATCCTTGTTGAGGATCTTGCACATAGAGTATGTCCTGCAGGATAGTCTGGTTCCATTTCTTGTTGGCACACATCTTCATGTGGATGTTGCCAGCACCCTCAGCTAGAATGTAGCTGTTATCACCTAGCCAGACTTTGCACAGTGTAGTGAATGGATGGTAGAGATAGAACCAGTCATGATTGGAGCTCATGTGGTGACTGGCACCTGAGTCAATGAACCAGCAAGCTGTGAGGTCATCACATTGCATGAGTTTTTAAGTGACTTTGAAGACATTGAATGACACATTGTCATTATTGTCTTCATTGCATGTTTGAGTGCATAGTGCTGTGCTGTCAGTGGTAATGTGTGCCATTGTGGTGCCCTTTTCAGCTTTGAGTTTGTGACAATCTTTGAGACCATGGATTTTGCAGTGCATACAAAACCCTTTCACCTTGCACTCTGCCTGTCACTCCTCATCTGACATTGCAGGTCCTTTGCCTTTGCCTTTGAAGTGAGCTGTAAATGTGCCTGTGGAATCCATGGTGCAATTTCAGCATTGTGCCTCAAGCACAACTTGTGAGCAGATGTTCTCAATGTTGAGATCAGTCACCTTCATGGTGGTGAGGGTTGTTTTGAGTATGTCATAGGATGGAGGTAGTGAGATGATGGTGACAGCAATGATTTTTTTGTCAAGTTGCTGCCCAAGTGAGGAGAGAGTGTGTGGTGTGCACCATTGTGTTTATTTGCAGTTCAAGGGGGGCATTGTCAGATAGAGTGCTGCAGAATAGCTCACCAATCAAGTAAGCAATCTTCTGCTCCCCTTTCCCTTCATATCATGTCATTAGCTTCATATCATGTCATTAGCTTTTCCCAAGCATCTTTTTAGGTTGTTGCATATAGCACAGTGTTGAGAGGCTTGTTGCTGAGTGCCAACATGATTTGTGTGCATGCATCACAGTCACAGTTGACCCAGTCATCATAGTTGGGTGATGTGGTGGCTGGGGCCTTATTGGAGCCACTGACAATAGGCCATAGTCCACACACTTGAAGAACCATTTTGATGTGAAATTCCCAGAAGGTGAAACTTTCACTGTTTTCTGCAAGGAAAAGTACATTGTAGAGCTTGCTTGGAAAGAGCACAGCCAACTGTAGAAAGAAGAGAAATAATATTCTACAGGTGGAGATAGTTAGAAAACATGAGACAAACAGTGTAGAGAGTAAGTACTGACCTCAGTCTCCTCATAGAAGACTGAGGGAAAAGAAAACATGCAAAGGAAAATTTCTGTAAGTAACAGGTCCATCCATATCATCACTGAGTACTGCAAGAGGTCCATGTTGCACAGCCACACAGTCACACACAGTCACTGTTGCATGTTGCTGTAAACTCCAACACATTGCACCACCAGTCCCCATGCACACATGTGCTATGCACTTTTCATACCATGTTCCCAGCATCATCATGCTGCATGCTGGATATCACAGCAATGGTGGCTGCAGTCACGCACATCACACTGCCCTGTCAGGTGAGCCTGAACCTACTTACACATTGCTTAGTCCCACCATGCCAGCTGCTCTGCCATCTTCTCCAACCAATACTGTGGCCCTCACAGGACCTGTTATGCCAATGCCACCTCCTTGATGGTCAATGCATGTGATATGGTGCCCCATATGGTTTGGGGACAGCACATATGGTGAATGCACTTATGCCAACATCTTGCAGGACTCATCCAGTGATGGTGAGTTCATGATGCCTGGCACCAGCCCCTCTCTCTCAGCACTCCTCACCACAGCTGCTACTTCTGGTGACCCTCTAACACTGTGTGAGGCTTGTGTGTCTCCTGATGCCACTGAATGGGGTGCAGCATGTCAGTATGAACTTGCCATGCTTGAAGGCATGGATACCTGGTCATTGGTCAACCTGCCACCTGGCCACAATGTGATCCCCAACAAGTGGGTGTTCAAATTGAAGAACAATGGTCATTTTCACACAATTCAAGTCCCTGCATTTTTTGTTCACCCATGCTGCCTCTCACAACTGGCACATCCACTCTATGGATGTCAAGAGTGCCTTCCTCAACAGCAACATCAAGGAGGAACTGTACATACACCAGCTAGATAGCTTTGAGGTCCAGGACCTTGCAGACAAGGTGTGTTGACTGCACAAGTCCATCTATGGCCTCAAACAGGCCACATGGCACTGGAATGCCAAGATAGATGCTTGCCTGGACACCCTCCACCTCAGCTGTATCCATTCCAATGCAGGGCTGTATGTCAAGTGCAGGGGGGACTCCTTTCTCCTTCTCATACTATACATTGATGATATAACCATTTTTGGCAGCAATCTCAGTGAAGTACTTGAGCTCAAATGTGCCCTTGCCACAAATTTCAAGATGACAGATCTAGGTGAAACTACAACATACCTCAGACTTGAGATCACACATGATCACACACTCAAGACACTCACCCTCTGCCAGTCACAGTATGTCAATAGTGTCATATCTCAATCCAGCATGGCTGGGTGCAACTCTGTAACTACACCTGGATCACCCATGACTCAGCTCATCCCCTCCAACAGAACAGCCAGTGCCACCACACAATCTGCATATCAGCAAGTAATCAGAAGCCTCATGTACATGACAGTTGTCTCCTGCCCTGATATCACTTTCACTGTCAACATGCTTGCACACTATGCAGCAAATCCTGGCCCAGAGCACCTCACCACTGCCAAACTTGTCCCACACTACCTTGCTGGTACCACCATGCTTGTGCTATGCTACAACAGCACCACCAACAAAGTCATTACCACACATTCCAACTCAGACTGGGCTGCATCCCTAGTGGACTGCCACTTGACTGGCACATTCATGTTCTTGTTTACACAGGAGAGGGCAGGAGATCATGAGGAGAGCAACACAGCAGAAAAAGATGTATTGAGTAGATGCCTACATGACAAGCAGAGAAAGGAGAGAAGAAAAGAGAAGAGCCAAGAGTAGAGTAGCACCAGACATGAGGGTGCAGAGTACAGGATAGATGCTTTCCAGAGTTTGGAAAGACTTAGCAAGAAGAGCAGAGCCAGAGACAAGGAGGGACTAGATATGGAGACAAAACTATAGAGTTCTAGCTCCACTCTAAAGACTAAGACAAAGAGATGGCTAAAAGAGGTAGGTGAAGAGCACAGCCAGAAGAAGACATAAGAGTAGAGCCACAGAGAGAGATTGGAGAGATAAGATAAGAGGATTAGATGAGTATGATAAGATATGGATGAGATGTAGGTAAGATGGATTGGAAGATAGGATGCAGATAAAGAAATATAGTAAAAGGAACTGCTCAGCAGTATGAATAGCAGACAAAATCCAACAGTTCTTGCTACATGGTGGTGCCATCTCATGGTCATCAAAGTGCCAATGCATTGTCTCCCTCTCATCAATGGAGGCAGAGTACATCACACTCACTCAAACCACAGTGCAAGCCACATGGTACTGGAGCATGGCAATGGAACTTGGCATTTCTCTCCCACTCCCACTGACAATTTATGGTGATGATAAAGGGTCCATTGACCTTGCCAATAACTCTATTGTGGGCAAGGGGACCAAACACATCAACATCAAGTTCCACTATCTATGGCAATGCATCAAAGAAGGACTTATCACACTGCACCACCTTCCCTCCACCTGCTAAGAGCAGCCTATTGGATGGTCTTAGGGAAGATCTATAATGTTACTCCTGGTAACCAAAGTTTGGATATTGGCTTGATGAACGTAATAGAGATTCCGAATGACGATGAAGAATGGGATTAGCGAGATGGTTATGAGGATGATTCCACCAATAACGATACGGGGATCCAGTTTGACTTAGTGTAAGATGTCTTTAGTGATTTAGAGTTCTTAGACTTAGTTCCTTTAGAGAAGAGTGAGGTTATAGCGAGCTTAGGTCAAGCACAATATGAGGAGAAGTCCCTAGATTGCGAAGTTGACAAGACTGGGGTTTAAGACCGCCAGTTTGTCAACTATTTATACAAGGCTAGCGATCTAACTATAGTAAAGTTACGCAGTAATGTGCAGTAAGTAAACGATAATGTGCAGTAAAGCGCAGTAAGTAACTGTCCATGTGATATAAGTGGCTCAGCCACAAGCACGAACTGAACTAGAGATAAACAAAGGTAAATAAAGGCGAGACATGAGAGTCCTTGCTAATTGTATAGTAATAGTCCTTAGCAAGTAAATGTTATAATAAATAAAAGAAAGATAAAGGGAAAAAGATAAGTCTAGTATAGTACCTGGAGCTAAGCTCACACTTAAGTATGTAGATACTTAAGTACTATAAAAGAGAAAAGAGATTGATGAGTCCTTACTAAGTAAAGTGGAGCTAAGCTCACACTTGTAGTAATAATACTACACTTTACTTGTAAGTAAGAAAGAAAGAAAAAGAAAAAAAGAAACACGTTACGAGGTGCCAAAGCAAGTGCCTCGTAACACCACCCTCATCATCACCAACACCCTGACAAAGTCACTGCCACCCATTGCTTTCAAGTCACAACACACCACTCTTGGTCTCATTGACTTCTGCTCACTGAATGAGGGAGGCTGTTGAAGATTGTGTGCATACCACAATATTTTCATTTGGCTTTCTTTCCCACTCACTTCACACCTGCTTGTACATATACTACTTACATATCCATACACTTCTTTCATGTCCTCAGACTACTCACTTCTTCCCACTTACTACTCTGCATGTTGCGCATTGCCATCATTTTGCATGACACACATCATCTTCACTCCACACTGTCACACTCCACCCACTACTCTGTGCAATGCACATTGCCCCTACTATGGAGCTCCTTGTACTTTACAATACAATCTCCACTTCAACTTTACTCACATATGGTACTTAAGATGGACACTATATCTACAACCTCCTCAGACATCTCTGCACCTGTCTGACACACTTAAACCATGTCACATCACCTCTATTTGCATTCACTCCACTACTTGCTCCAGCTATGATCTCAGCATCTCTCTCTTCAGGGTTCTGTTGCTTAATAGCATTGCTTGCTCTTGCCTGCCTGCCATAACCTGTGTGAACAGTCAAATCAAATGTTGGGCATTAAAGCAGCCCTATCAATGGCATATCACCCACAAACAGATGGTCAAACAAAAAGAATGAATCAGGAGATAGAGCAATATCTCCACATCTTTTTGTTGATCATCAACAATCATACTGGATGAACTGGTTACCAATGGCAGAATTCTGCTATAATAATTGGATCAATTCATCCACCATATATATGCTGTTTATTCTAAATTCAGGACAACATCCATGAATGGGATTCAAACCAAAGAAGAGTACTCAAATTGAATCAGTTGATGTATTCTTCTCTTCATTAGAACATGCTTGTAACAATGCAACATCAGGATTAACAAAGGCAATCAATGATATGAAATGGTATTATGATGCACACAGAGGAAAAATCCCTGTATATACCATAGGAGACAAATTTTGGCTAGATGCATCAAATATCCAAACAGGAAGACAGGAAGACTGATGAGGAAACTCAATAATAAAAGATTAGGTCCTTATGCAATCATGAAAGTTCTTTCAAACAATACCTATGAGCCTGCATCACCAAGATCTATGAACATTCACCCAGTCTTCAATATAGTCAAACTTCTCCCATATACACTGAACAACATCCCTGAATGCATCATCAAACTACCACCACCACCCATTAGCAAAGATCAAGTAGAGCAGTATGAGGTTAAGAAGGTTTTGAATAGTCAGAAAAGATGTGGTAATACCCCCAGAAGAATCCAATTCTTGGGAACCAGCTAAAACAATCATCAAAGATATACCCAAGCTGGTTGAAAACTTCCATATATCTTACCCCATCACTATCTGCACTATTCAAGAATGTCTACTTCCAATAAAGAAACTATCCAATAAAGCCATTATCCCAACTTGAGGATTGCAGTTTGCAGCTGGATTAGATGTTTATAGTTCAGAAGATATTGAAGTACCTGCATTAGTTGATACACCAATCTCCTTGGCTATACCAAATGATTGCTATAGATGTATTGCTCCTTGCAGTGGTTTGGCTGTCAAAAACTCTATATCAATTGGAGCTGGTGTAATTGATTGCAACTATCAGGGACCTCTCAAAATTCTTCTGATTTACAGAAAAAGATTGTATCATGCAGCTTATTCTCAAAAATATCTCATTGGCTAGAATTGTTGAAGTTACAGAATTGGAAGACACTATGAGAGGAGAAGCAGGATTTGGATCCACTGGGATTCAA
>QLPN01004955.1:0-24901 GCA_003314395.1 Albatrellus ellisii | reverse complement strand
CCATGAATGGCCCCAAGGCTGAGCTGTGCAATGTCAGAGGAGGCAAGGACAGAGGAAGTGAAGTGTCCCCAGGATGAGGGAAGCATGTGCAACAAGATGAAGCACATTTGTTGTTCAGTGACATCAACTCTGGAAGCCACTAGTTGATCTTGTGCAATGAGGAGTGCATCAAGTTGGGGAGTTAGGGGAGAATGCATGTCATATTTGAATGTAAGCAATGACTGGAAGTGAGCAAAGGTGGAGACAGCAGATTTCTTTCCATAGATGTCCTTTAGTAGAGTCCAGGCTTTGTTCACATTGATAGAGTTGGTGGTGATGATGCTGGATGGTTGAGTGGTGCAATGCATAGATATAACAGCCTTAGCTATTTCATCATTATCCTTCCATTGTTGTAGTTCGTCTTGGTTGGTGATGACTACTTGAGGTAGTCCACCTTCAACAAGCACCGTGGACATCATAGGCAGGATTTCTGGTTTCCCTATGGTGTACCAAACTCCCATGATAACAAGGGCAGATTTGACAATGTTAGCCCATTGGTGGTAGTTTTCAGCATTCTTGAGGATGATGTTGATTTTAGGGACAGAAATGGAGTATGTATGAGTTGGGAGATATAGTAAGATGGACAGGAGTGCGAGGTGGGAGTGATGAGTGAAGAGTGAGAGTGTGAGTATGAGTGAGTAAGAGAGGAGTGCACATAGTGCCCAGGCAGGGCCCATAACCTGATGAAGACAGGTCATGCACAAGATGGAACTACAATAATTCTTATTCTTCTAGTGTGTCTATCCTAGCTATATATAGTAAAAGGTATGGGGCATGGACCATCAAAGTATGTACTGTTGAACTGTTTATCTATGTCTGTATGTCTGTATGTGTGTGTGCAGTACTGAGCAAAAAAGGAAGGAAACATTACTTAAGCATAAGATCATCAACACAAACCCATGTGATAGTCTACTGGCACAGGCAAGTGACCAGTAGAAAAGAAGATATGATCAAAGATGTACACAACATGTAATAGTGGTATGCACAGCATCCTATAAGGTAGAAACCAAAGAAAATCAACAGTGGGCATAGTTGACATCATGTAGATTCAACCTACAATATTCTGATTTGGACCTTGTTGAAAGAAAGCAATTAATGTGTTGTTGCTAAGAGTGGCCTATTGGATGGTCTTAGGGAAAGTTTGTGATAACTATACCCCTGGTAACAAGGTAGTTGGTATGCACTTGATAAGCATAATAAATGTTCCTGATGACAATGAAGAGTGGAATCAACAAGATAGTGATGAGGATGATACCATCAATGACTAAATGAGGATCCAGAGTGATGAGTCTAGGATTTCTTAGTGACACTTAGAGTAACTGAGAGATCTTAGACTTGGTTCTTAGAGGATGGAGCAAGATTGTAGTGAGCTTAGGTCAAGCATAGCATAGGAGAATCCCTAGGTTGTGAAGTTGACAAGACTGGGGTTTAAGACCACCAGGCTTTCAACTACTTATACAAAATTGGAGTCCTAAGAATAGAAACTGGAAATAAGGTTCACTGATCAATGATGATTGTGCAGCAATCAATGGGGTCATGTGACCAAGTTGCATCCATAGTAAGCTATAGTAAATGTAGCCACAAGTGGGAAATGAACAAGAGATAAACAAAGACAAATAAGGGCAAGAGAAGATGAGTCCTTGCTAATTGTATGGTAATAGTCCTTAGCAAGTGAATGTGAATAAAGAAAGGTAAGGGAGAAAGGAAAATGCTTTATAGTACTTGGAGCTAAGCTCACACTCTAGTGTGTAAATACTAAAGTACTATAAAGGGTGGGAAAAATAGGGTCCTTGTTAGAAAGCACAATTGCCAAAATAGTGACTTGGGTTGGGTTCAAACCAAGGACCTCCCTTACTCTGGGTGGGTGCTCTAACCACTGAGCTACCAGGCCTTGTCTAAGTGAAGTGCTATTAGCATGATGTGGAGCTGTCACAACTACTGTAGAGTTGTAACACTGCTATGAAAGTATTGTAGCTCTGTTATGAGGTGCCTAAGCAAGTGCCTTGTAACAATTGTCATCTTTTAATTTGGCATTGGCTGTGAGAATCCAGAATTGTGCAATGTATGTGTTGGCAGAGGATTGCTTTTGTTTGAAATTTTGCATTGTGTGTCTTTGAATGTGACATTGAGATTGATTTGGGACTATTGATGCATAGAGCAAGTAGCTGAATTGAAGTTGTCTCTGATGTATTGATTGCACCAGGCTAATGTGGTCCCCTTTGCATAAAAGAAAGGACACACATAATATGCTTGTGGTCGTTGGTAATGTTCAGGGGTTCAATGTATAGGATACATGAGTTGATGAATGCACAGTATTTGGTCTTGTCACCATTGTAGAGTTCTAGTTTAGCAACCTTGAAAGTGGGTTTGGTCAACATTATGATTGTGAACATGGGGGTTGGTTGGGTAGGGATAGGGCTGGGGATAGGTGGGGGGAGGATAGGTTTGACAGAGGGTAGAGAAATGATAGGAGTTCCTGGTGGTCTGGCAAGATGTTGTGGGGGCAACTCAGTAACCTCAATGTTGCTAGAACTAGGATTTTGAATATATGAAAAGATATATGTTGTTGGAGGGTCCTCATCAAGATCTTTGGTTTCAAGATAATGGTTGGTACCTTCTATTCTCCAAATTTGTTGCCCTAGGTATCCAAGGGTGTATCCTCTGAAGATGACTGTGTTTCATCTGGGAGAGAACCTGAAATCTGGGTGGAGAGTGGTAGGGATGGGAGGAGCAATGGTGTCAGCTACAGGTTGAGCTAAACATAGCTTAGTCTAGTGTAATTGTTTAGTATGCTAAGACAGGTAGCTATGACCATTCAGGAATAGATGGTAGACTCAAGGTGTAGCACACCATTGAGAAAGAAACCCAGATGAGATAGACAAGCAAGAAAGCACTGAATAGGCACACAAGATACAAGTAGCATAGTACACAGGAGATTAATCCAAAGATCTTATAAGACCAGAGTCTACATATATCCCTAAAGGGAGACTGGGCACACTCTCTTAAGGTTCACACCAAAAGAAAGGATATTCCAGCCATATCAAGCTGGGGTCTATTATCTATACTGCTGAGCTACTTATAGTACTCTACTACATGCACAGACCATAGTGCAGTACTCTAGGGTAGGTCAGACAGCATATAAGGCCACAGTACAAGATAGGGGGATGTGCAGCATCCATGAGAACTGGCCCATCTAGAATAGCCTATACCCACAAGGACAGTAAGTGATAAAGATAAGATAAGATCAGCACAAAATAAGATAAGATATTCTTATCTTATCTAATCAAGAGCAACATAAAAGAAAAGAAAAGATAAAGGGAATATGAAATGAGAGGGTGCAAGTGCAACCTGACAGATCTTGTATGTAGTTCAGGATCTTATTGTTGGAGTGCGACATTCAGCATGGTGGTTACCTAGGCTGAGTCACTCCACTCAAGGAGGATGAAAGGGCAATGGCAGTTACAAAGAAGGGAGAAGGGCCAATAAGGCCAGAGTGCACAGTAGGATTGCAGAATATAAGTAAACAAAGAGTGTTGAGTAATCCATACCAAGAGAGAGGACTGAGAAGTTGACTATTGAGCAATGTCCCAGTAGTACCCCTTAATACCTAAGTAGACCATGCACAGACTGGGTAAGTGTATGTGCAGGCTTGGGCAAGCAGTGACAAAAATATGATTGATAGGATAAGTGTAAGTGTGTCCCCATAAGGGGAGAGGGCAGCTAGCATGTTCTGCAGTGGTAGAGTGGTTGTGGACACAAGTAGGTGCTGCAATGTGGTGATAGTATGTCAGACTGTAAGGAAGATGTCTGAGGAGGTATGTATTGGGGTGATCATCTTATATAGTGCTTGCTCTGTAAGGATGGAGCAGAGAGTGTAGAGTGAAGTACAAGGATATCCAAGTATAGTGGGGATGCATGTCATCCCAGTAAAGTGAGTGGGGCTCAGAGTAGAAGTGGACATACAAAATATCTAACAGTAAGATGTATAGTACAGTACATGTGATCTCATGCATGACAAAGTGTGAGAGAAATATGTAAGTACTTCTGTCACATGGTGAGTCAGATGAGTACAGGAGCACACAGCAATGCAAAAGAGAATACAACACTTATATAGTACAACCCCAGGTCATAGGGTATCCTGCTGGGGTAAATATAGTACAAGATGCATC
This sequence comes from Albatrellus ellisii, assembly GCA_003314395.1. Taxonomy (NCBI): domain Eukaryota; kingdom Fungi; phylum Basidiomycota; class Agaricomycetes; order Russulales; family Albatrellaceae; genus Albatrellus; species Albatrellus ellisii. The sequence goes on along the minus strand of QLPN01004955.1, from coordinate 20,693 downwards.
ATCATGGAACAGTAAAAAATGTTCTATAAATAATACACAGTAAGTCTAGTACATCTGGAATGGAGAAAAGGAAAGTTGTAACAGGATGTGTGATGACCCATTGCAGTGGTCATCTAGCACAAATCATATGCAATCCCTGTTTAAGATATGCTCAGTGTGTATCATACACATTTGTTCAGACTACTCTCCACAAACACCACAATCTACATACTCACTACATACACCTTACACATTCCTCACATACACCTACTTATGTCATTGGATAACTCCACACACATCCAAGCATCCACACACATGTCTGAGCATCCACACTTACTCTGGGACAACATGCATCCCTCCACATATGGTTGCCATTGTACTTACACTACTTACACTCTGCCTCAACCTTACTTACAACTACTATATAAGATGGACCTTCACTATACATCTCCTCAGACATCCTTTACCTTGTCTGAGTGAGTACCACCTATCCTCACTATCTTATTCTTCTCTCACACCTCCCTGCAGCATACTCAAACCACATCACCCCACTTGCTGTGTTGGTGACATCTTACTACTCACTGCAGACATGCTGCCCACTTCCTTGTCCCTGTTGGGATTCTCTTATGCCTTATCACTTGCATATATCATCATTGCTGTTGTCTGCCATAGCCTGCATGCACAATCCCACTCTCCCCTTCTTCCACTTTTCAATCCAATGCATACTAATATCACTAATATCATTCATGGTGTTTGGGAGGTGGGGGCTGTTAAACTTTGATAGAGGGTGACTTGTGATTAAGAGGGGAGCACTACAAACACCACACTAAGTGGGGGACTAGAGTCTGAGATGAGCAACTAAGTAGATAAGTAAAGAATGAGTACAGTACCAAGAGTCCAAGATGAGCAACTGAAGAAAGCAGTTGTGCCACCCAGGAACTCTTTTATAGTATGCATAAATGTGGAGTCTGAACTATAACCATGTGTACTATGTATGTGTGGAGTTAGAACTTAAACAGATCAGCACAAAGAAAGATATAATCAAATGTAACACAAAGTCTGGAAATCTCGAGATAAGAAAAAGATGAGAGAGTTGGTGAAGAACCTTGAATAACAACAGGGGCTGTACATGACATTCATCACATTGGACATAAATGATGGTCTGGAGAGCAGCTGTAGATGCATCATGTGTTTAGGTCCTCTGACTCAGAACCTGAGGGCACCAATGTGGACTGGGAGGTGGATCCATCAGATGGCCAGCATAGTGTTTCCAATTGCACAGCCACTGTTGTTGAATATTCATGCATACTTTCCCTCAGCTTCCTTCCCACATACATATTACCTATCACATACATACACTTCTTTCATGTCCTCAGACTACCTACTCTACTCCACACTGTCACACTCCACCTACTACTCTGCACAATGCATGTCACTCTTCTTACTATGGAGCTCCTTGTACTTTGACATACAAACTCCTCTTTAACCCTGTTTGCATGCAGTACTTGAGATGGACACTTTACCTACAACCTCCTCAGATGTATTACACATTGTCTGACACTCTTACTACATTGTGTCACCAAACTGTGCTCACTCTCACTTGTTGAATTTTCCCTTTCAGTCATCTGCTGTGTGCTTCCTTACCACACGACCACCTTGTGTTAACTTACCTACACACTCTGTCATCTGTGGTCTGCACACACATTAGGGCTAATCTTCCCTGGTCTGTGCACCATGTACTCAGGTATTTAGAGTCTGGGTCTGGGACATGGTTCTACAGTTGGTTATCTACACCTCTCCCTCATCATTGATTTGGCTACACTCCTTGTCAACTGTTATTTCTTAATCCTGATGTTGCTTCTTGGTTTACTTGGGCTATTGCCTGTGCTCTATCCACTCTCCCCCTTCAGGCCTCCTTGAGTGGAGTGCTTGTTGAAGATTTGTGCATATTACCATCACTACTTACCACTTTTGTTCAGCTTCCTCCCTCCACACATACACACACTTTACATACTGAAGACATACATTACTCACACTCTACATACACTTACTTCTCTTACTAAGACTACTTACTACATGTCTGGACTACCCACTCCACTTCCTACTCCAGGACAACATGTGTCCCTCCTCATTATAGTAGCTGTTGTACTTTCCAACTTATATTCCACCCCAACTCTACTTCACCCCTACTATATAAGATGGACACCTACACTACAACTACTCAGATGTCTTTCACTCAGTCTGAGTAAGTACCTCACACTTCCCCATCTTCACTTATACTCATGGCCTCTGCAGCAGTCTCCTTCTTACTTAACATTGCCCTACTGCATTTGTCTTCTCTAACTGTGCTGCAGACATGCTGTCTGTTCTCTCCCCACTCAGGGATCCTCTTTCTATGTTGCTATCAATCATACTCCTGTTTGTTGCCTGCCCATGCTTGCATGTACAGTGCTAAGGCTCTGAGGACTGCCACACCACTCATCACACTTTTCATCATCACTCTCACTCACTGCAGCTTATGTTAGCCACTTTCTCCCCTTATGGGGATGCACTTACCTTGCTATTATCAATCATCTTGTTTGTCTCTGCTTGCCCAAGCCTGCACATACAACTGTTGCAGGAAGCAACACTGGTATGCTACAGTGTTGAAAACCAACAATGTGCCAAGTGTTGGAGTTTACAGCAACATGCTACAGTGAACATGTGATGACATGACAGCACATTTCTGACATGAACATACAAATAGCACAATGCACCACATGGACCTGTTGTGGGACTCAGGGATGATATGGATGGACCCTATAGTTACAGAAAATTCTCTCCACATAGTTTTCTTTTCCCTCAGTCTTCTATGAAGAGACTGAGGTCAGTACTCACTTACTACACTGTTCATTCTATATATTTTCTCACATTTCTCCCTATAGAACACATTCCTTCATTCTACAGTCAGCCATGCTCTATTCCATGCACCTCCTTCCAATACCAAAGACAGACAGCAGGAATGTGGGAACTTGAACCTGGAACCTGGTCCAGGTTGCCAGGTGCTAAAGCCTGGTAAGGGCTTAACACTGGTGTTGAGCAGCACTAGTGCCAAAATAGTGACTTGGCTTGGGTTCAAACCAAGGACCTCCCTTACTCTGGGTGGGTGCTCTAACCACTGAGTTACCAGGTCTTGGTTAAGGTTAAGTGAAGTGCTACTAGCATGATGTGATGCTGTACTATGGCAAGTTCATGTTACGAGGCACTTGCTTTGGCACCTCACAACGTGCAATTTCATTTCATTTTCTTTTCTTTTCTTATCTTGCTTACTAGTAAAGTGTAGTATTATTACTACAAGTGTGAGCTTAGCTCCCCTTTACTTAGTAAGGACTCATACTTTTCTTTATCTTTTATAGTACTTAAGTATATACATACTTAAGTGTGAGCTCAGCTCCAAGTACTATATCAGACTTATCTTTTATCTTTTTATATTTCTTTATTTATTATAACATTGACTTGCTAAGGACTACTACTATACAATTAGCAAGGACTTCTCATTTTTCGTCATTATTTACCTTTGTTTATGTCTTGTTCATTTCACGCTTGTGGCTGAGCCACTTATATCACATGGACATGACTTACTGCACTTTACTGCGCATTATCATTTACTTACTGCACAAAACTGTGCAACATTACTATACTTAGGACTCTAGTTTTGTATAAATAGTTGAGAGACTGGTGGTCTTAAACCCCAGTCTTGTCAACTTCACAATCTAGGGATTCTCCTTATACTGCACTTGATCTAAACTCGCTACAAACTCACTCCACTCTCCAAATCTAAGATCTCTAAGTCACTAAACGTTGCTAAGACATCCCACACTTGTCACTCTGGATCCTTGTATAGTAATCAGTGGAATAATCCTCATCACTATATCATTAATTCCAATCTTCATTGTCATCAGGAACTTCTATTACATTCATCAAGCTCAAATCCAAACTCTTGTTACCAGGAGTAATATTATAGACCTTCCCTAAGACCATCCAATAGGCCGCTCTTAGCAGTTCATGTCTAGATAGTTGGCTACTTTGAGCCAAAAGATAGACAGGGGAGTTCAGCTCATAAGCACATGGCTGGGTATTTGACCTTCATCTTCAACAAGATGAACTGAGATAGTCCTTGCTAAGCATATAAGGCAATCCTTAAGCAAGTAAATGTGATATAAATAAAGAACAGAATAATGAGATGAGACACCTCATAGTACTTGGAGTTAAACTCACAGCTCAGTATAAATACTGTAGTACTATAAAGGTGATATGAAAGAGTCCTTACTATATGTTGAAGCTAAGCTTGCATGCTAGTATGGTACTAGACATATAATAAGTAAGATAAAGAGAAATGAAATTGAAATGAAATGCAGTCCATTACAAGGTGGCAAAGCAAGTGCCTCATAACACTTATATTTGTGGGGGCAGGTGTATTGACACATCTTTATGGCCTTGTTGGCATCCTTGAGGGTAATACAATGGTATACAACTGTCAGGGACTCATCAACATGGTGGATGTCTGAGGGAAACCAATCTGAAAACCTGGCTTTCATGTGGTGGTTGAGCTCTGAGAGTTGATCTGCATGAGAAGAAATGTGGTCAAGGTTATTGAGGGATGAGATCCAAGCTTGAATGGCTGCAGAGATGTTTGAGTTAATGACTTCAAAGGTACACTCAACTTGTGCATGATGTGCAATGAGTCTATCCTCAAGTTCCTCAAGAACCACAGGACAATGATCAATAAAAGGAGCAGGTGAGAGCAAAGGAGATGGAATTGGAGGATCACCACCAGGATCATGTTGTTGAAGTTCAGCATCATCTCAGTGACTGGGTCATACCCTTTTGAGTCATAGTGAGTCATGGACTCTTATCTCATATTTTCAATCTGTTGTTTATAGTTTTATGACTCACACAAGGACATTCCCACACTCTGTTCCCTGTGTAACTCACTTTCATCCCTGTTCCATATTTAGTTTCCTATTGTTCTCTTTTTAGGCTCAGCCCATTGTCCTTCTGAGCTTAAACCTTACTTCATTTACTTGAACCTTATTCTACTTACCTATATAAATCACCCTCCTTACACACTCTTACTTCAGCCTTTCTTCTCCTACTGAGACTCTTGTGCTCTCTCTCACACACATATCTGTGTACTCTCTTGTGCCCTTCATCTTCAGCTCCAATTATGTTTGACCTACTTATGTGGGAAGCCCTCAAGACATATGTCAAGAAGTTGGCATACTATGGAGAGGAACTCCCCTTGTTGGCCATCATCATATTGTGTTGCCAGAGGCTCTGCCTTGTGCTCCTCACCCTCTTCACACTCATGCTCACTGTGTCCCTCAAAGACAACTTCTTGTGAACTCCCTCCATTTCTACCATGCATTCATCTGTTCTCAACACATGTAGCAGGTCATAGCATGTCCATTCAGGGATGCATGTGCATAGCTCATGGTCAATGACAATTTGGTTATTGGAAAGGATGGGTCCCCCCAAGACAATAGGCATACAAAGTAATGGCATGGAAAGTACATGAACAATGTGAGAATGATATGACAAAGCTAAGGACAACAGTGTCAATCTGACCCAATGGGTCACACAGGCATCTGGGATTGGAGTGTGAGAGGAGAAAGAATCTGCAGGGGTGAATGCAGAACCAAGAGGAACAGGTGAGGCAGGATAGCAGAGGCATAGTCCAGTCTCTTTAGCAAGAGATTCACAGATCAGAACAAACTGTGATCCGTTATCAATTAGCACCATCATTTGGAAGATACAGGACTGTCAAGGTAGCAATGCCACAAGAGTGCATTGGTGTGAAATGGGGGCAAAGGAAAAGAAGGAAGAACACACCCATCATCTGAATCATCTGATCCCAGTAGAATAATACCAGAGGTATACTCTGTTGACAATCTACACTTACTAACTACTCCTTCCTTTTTTGTCATACTGCATCACACATTCCAACACCTACATACAGTTGTACACACATCATGCACTCTACAATAGATGGTCCATGCACTGTACTATTTACTATATATAGTGCACAGTAGTATAGAAAACAATAAGAACTATTCTAGTTCCCTTTCTCGCACATGGCCTGTGCTCATCATACTCAAAGGCATTGGGAAGTATGGCTGCAACAATGGTATGGGGTTGGAACTATGCACAAGCAGATGTGAGCACCATGGACTCTGTGAGGGTTCTGTATAGTTCCACTGCAGGGTAGTCATTGGGGCAAACATTGAAGCAGTGCCCAGCATGTAATTTGCAACACTAGAAATGCCCTTGGTGAGAAGGTCACACTCAACAGTCATGAGCTTGGACACCATGTAGCATGGCTGTGTAGATGGGACCAGGGGAATAGAGATCAAAATGGCATGGGTGGTGGTGGAGGACTTAGTGTAAGAGGTAGCCATTATGCATGAGATGTCACCAATGCAGTGGATACAACTTCGATCAATGTGTCAGATCTCATATACCCAAGTTTGAAGGGGAAGATCCACAGAGTTTGTGTCAGAAACTTGTGTTGTCAAGGTGAGAAGGTGTGTCAGAGAGGAGGTCATTAATGTCACTCAGCTCGGTCTGCTAGTGCCAGAAAGGGGTCTCTTCTTGTCATGCATTGAGGAGAGTGTTGCTGAGACAGAGCTCCCCATCAGGCTCTAACCAGAGATCACAGATTTCATCAACAAACTCATTGAATGACTGTATAACAGCAGTCTAAAGCAGATACAGGAGCAGGTAGAGGAACAGAGACAAAAGAAGAGCAGAAGGTGCTGGTCAAAAGTAGTGTAGTTCAGGTCTTTATGTATGGTACCATACTGTAACCCCCTGGCTTACCACACTACATACACACAACCAGACACGTCAGATCCCGCCATCATCACCTATGTCATATCCCCCTATCTCCTTACTATGTCAGTTTATCTCCCCCTATCCACACCATTATCATGTGCCTTTTCCCATCTTCCATTATCACATGTTTTCACTCTCGTTCATGCATTCCATCCCACCTCCCACCATATATAAGGACCTAACTGTGAGTGCAGGCTTGGGCAGGCTAAAAGAAACATGAAGAGGATGGTATAGGTTGGTGGGACGTGGTAAGCGGTGGTGCACGCTATGGCGCAGAGTGGTAAGACGTGGTAAGGCATTGTGATATAATGCTATATTTTTTACAGAACATGGGGGGTGTAGTAAATATAGTGCGCACTGCACTGAGTTCAGGTGGTGCTATAATGTGGGGTTGTATGTGGGGTTGCAGGACATGCTGCACAAACATGGGGTAAGTGGTCTAGAGCGGTCTAGAGCACTCTATGACATGGTAGTGAGATAAGTGGGTAAGTAAGTATAACGTGTGTTAGTGGGACGTAAAGAAGACGTGTATAGATAAATGTAGCGAAGCTGAACAAATACCGTGAATGTTCCAACACTAACTATGGTCTCTATAGAGTAGAGCCTTTCTCCTCCACTCCCCTCCCTTACTGGTCTTCTTGTTACCCCTGTATCACCTTTAGTTGCTGTTATACAGTCAACTGTCTTGTTTCGCTCTAGGTCTGACCTTCCGTCTTCATCCCAGTGTTCCCATGCCATGCATGGTGTTCCACTTTTTTTGAAACATCGACTTTTGACTGTTCCCTCCCCTTCACCAAACTGCATCTCCATTCATGTTGTATCATTGTTCCCCCCCCTCTCCCACCTCCAGCCATGACCTTCAAAATGTCGTCACTGGCACAACGTCTGATCCCTGGATCAATCTCCAACTCCAACTCTGACTCAGATCCAAATCTCATACATTGGCCCAACATGTCACCAAACCTTCATACCAGATTAGCTCGCTTTGAACAAACTTCCCTTTCCAAACCCCCCACATTAACTTCAGGAGAAATTTTGCCAGAAGTACTGTGCTGCTGGGCCACAGGATGTGAGGCCTACTTCTCCGTCAAATCCATTGACAAAGGAGAACAAGTATGTATGGCCTCTTATGGTCTTCAAGACTCACATATTGCAGTATGGTTCGACACAACAAGGTCAAACTCAAGGCCCTTTCTTTTGACAAATTTGTCATGCAAATGCATGAACTGTGGCTTGAACCTGACTGGGAGCTCCATCTTAGCAACACCCTCCTAAACACATGACAGGAGGAGACACCATTCTGGGACTGGCAGCTTCACCTCAGTGGTGTTAATGCTCTCCTTGCAAGCACCACATCCTATCTCAACAACAACATTTTTCACCATAAGCTCACATCCTGCCTGAACCCGATGACACAAGCCGATGTGAAACATGAGAAGCTCGATCCACAACTCCCACTCCATGCTAAGAGTGGCCTATTGGACGGTCTTAGGGAAGGTCTAAAATGTTACTCCTGGTAACCAAGGTTTGGATATTGGCTTAATGAACGTAATAGAGGTTCCAAATGACGACAAAGAATGGGATTAACGATATAGTTATGAGGATGATTCCACCGATAACAATACGAGGATCCAGTTTGATTTAGCGTAAGATGTCTTAATGAGTCTTAGAGTTCTTAGACTTAATTCTGAGAGGGAAGCGAGGTTGTAACGAGCTTAATTCAAGTGCAGTATAAGGAGAATCCCTAGATTGCGAAGTTGACAAGACTGGGGTTTAAGACCGCCAGTCTGTCAACTATTTATACAAGACTAGTGATCTAACTATAGTAAAGTTGCACAGTAGTGCGCAGTAAGTAAACGAATATGCGCAGTAAAGCGCAGTAAGTACGCATCCATGATATAAGTGGCTCAGCCACAAGCACGAAATGAACTAGAGATAAACAAAGGTAAATAAATGCGAGAAGTGATAGTCCTTGCTAATTGTATAGTGATAGTCCTTAGCAAGTAAATATTGTAATAAATAAATAAAGATAAAGGAAAAAGATAAGTCTAATATAGTACCTGGAGCTATGCTCACACTTAAGTATGTAGATACTTAAGTACTATAAAAGAGAAAAGAAAATGATAAGTCCTTACTAAGTAAAGTGGAGCTAAGCTCACACTTGTAGTAATAATACTACACTTTACTAGTAAGTAAGATAAAAAAGAAAAAGAAAGAAAAAATAAACTGTTATGAGGTGCCAAAGCAAGTGCCTCGTAACACTCCAAGCTTGGCTTCACGAAGTAAATCGCATCAATCAACAACATATCAGTAACAATGACAACATCTCAAAAATTGTTACCAACTCTTGCACCAAATCTTCTGGCTCCCATGTCACTACCCCATCCTTTTCTGCCTCTCCTACATCCTCCATGGCCCCAGTCCATCGCATGGTCCTGAAGCTCACCACAATGGAGCATGAACTCTTATCAAAATATGATGGTTGCTTCAAGTGTCGCAAATTCTATGCCAGGCATTGCTCGAATGCCTGCCCCAATGACTACCCCTCCACAGATCATTACAAACCTCTCACAGAAGCTTTGGCCCTATTTCATCCAGTCAAATGATGGCACTAATCAACGACGGATCACAGTATGTCTTGATCTGCAAGTCCCTCATCAACAACACTGGTTTGCACCTCCATCATCTCCCAGCACCAGTGCCACTAGGTCCACTTTTGTGCCCACAGATTCTCTGTCATCAACCAGTCCTCCTGTACCTGATGCATGTGTGACCCACTGGGTCAAATTGACACTTTCCTCATTAGATTTTTCCTATCGTTCCAAAGTTGTCTGTGCCCTTGTCACACCTTCTCTTTGTATGCCGATTGTCCTCAGCGGTCCTTTCTTGCAACACAATGAAGTTGTCATTGATCACAGTTCATGCACATGCATCCCCCATGGCACTGATTATGATTTACTACATGAACCTGATGATCTCCCTGAGCCTCCAACTCTGGTTGCCAGCATTGACCATCGTCCAACAGTTCTGATGGAGCTCACAGATAGATTGATTTCGCACCACATGAATATCGAGTGCACCTTTGAGGATGTTTGTCTGAACATCATGGTGGCAATCCAGACCTGGATCTCTTCCCTCACCAATGATGCATGTTCTTCTACCCATGCTGATCAGCTCTCTGAGCTCAATCAACACATGAAGGCAAAGTTTGCTGATCGTTTTCCCTTGGACATTCCTCATGTCAATGAGCTTCCCACAGATGTCTACCACCACATCACACTCAAAGATGCCAATAAAACTATCAAAATGTGCCAATATGTGTGTCCCTGAAAATACAAAGAAGCATGGTGTACCCTTATCAACCAACATCTGAGCGCTGGCCGCATCTGACCTTCCTCCAGTGCCCACTGCTCACCTGCATTCATCATACCCAAAGCTGACCCTACTGTCCTACCATGTTGGTCAACGACTATCATCAATTGAATGCCAACACCATACTGGACACTTTCCCTCTCCCATGCGTTGATGACATCCTCATCAATTGTGCAAAAGGTAAAATCTGGGGCAAGATTGATATGACCAACTCTTTTTTTCAGACCTGAGTCCACCTCAACAATATCCACCTCACAGCCATTGCCACCCCCTTTGGCCTCTATGAATGGCCCATCATGCCCATGGGCAGCCAGAATGCACCCACCACCCACCAGTGATGCATGACTGCCACCTTGCGCCCTCTCTTGGGTGTCATTTGCCATGTCTACCTTGACAACATCATAATTTGGGCTTCTTCACTCATCAAACATGCTAAGAATGTCCACACAGTCCTACAGGCCCTTCACGATGCTCATCTCTATTGTTCACCAAAAAAAACCTCTCTCTTTTGTGATGAAGTCATTTTTCTCAGCCACCACATCTCCATCCATGGTATTGAAGCTAATTCCGACAAAGTCCAACACATCCTTGATTGGCCCACACCCCATAACTCCACCGATGTCCAAGCCTTTCTAGGTCTCATCCACTACATTGCAGCTTTTCTTCCCCAATTGGCTGAGCATACCCATATCCTCACTCCCTTAACAACCAAAGATGCTGACCTTCATTTTCCTCAATGGTCCCCTCATCATGCCACTGCCTTCTGCACTATCAAAGACCTGGTCGTCGGTCACAATTGTCTCACCACCATTGACCATGACAACCCTGGCAATGATAAAACCTTTGTCACTTGCGATGCCAGTGAATGGCGCACTGGCACCGTCCTCTCTTGGGGCCCAACCTGGGAATCTGCCTGCCCCATCACCTTTGACTCTGGGCACCTCACCGGTGCTGAACTCAACTATCCAGTCCATGAGAAAGAGATGTTGGCCATTGTCCACACACTCAAGAAATGGCACATTGATCTCTTGGGTTCCCATTTCACTGTCCATACAGATCACCACACTCTAGAAAACTTTTTTTCTCAATGTGACCTTTCCCACCATCAGAGTTGTTGGCAAGAATTCTTTTCTCACTATGATTTCACCATACATTACCTCTCAGGCCCCAAAAACACCGTCGCCAACACCCTCTCTCATCTGCCCCCTGATCTCTCCTCTCTGCCTTCCTCACTCGTCGCCACTGTTGTGTTGTCCCTATTGCATCACTACCCACCCTTTGTGTGCATTGCCACCATACTCCACATCTCCACTGATGCTACCCTACTCGACGCTATCTGTGCTGGTTATTCATCCGATCCCTTCTCTGACTGTCTCCTCTGCAACCTTGCCAGTACTCTGGCCACGGTCATCCATGACGGTCTCCTTTATCTCAATAACCATCTTGTTGTCCCCTGTGTTGGTACTCTCTGCCAAGACCTCTTTGCTCTCGCCCATGATCAGCTTGGCCACTTCGGCCATGACAAATCCTATGCAATTCTCTGCTCTGGCTACTATTGGCCCCACATGCACCATGAGTTAGAACATGGCTACGTTCCTTCATGTTCCACATGTCAGCGTAACAAGTCCCTCACCTCCAAACCCACAGGTCCCTTGCATCCTCTCCCTATCCCCGACAGCTGTGGTGATAGTGTTGCTGTTGATTTCATCGGCCCTCTCCCCAAAGACTCCAGTTTCAATGCAATTGTCACTATGACGGACCACCGCAGCTCCAATATTCATATACTCCCCATGCGCACTGATATCACTGCTGAACACTTTGCCTGTCTCTTCTTTGACCATTGGTTCTGTGAGAACAGCATGCCTCTCAAAATCATGTCCGACCGTGACAAACTCTTCATTTCCTGCTTTTGGTGTGCACTCCACCTTCTCACTGGCATCAAGCTACATATTGTCAGGACGCATTTATTTTTCTTTTAATTATACAATTTCTTTTATCCTTATCGCTCAAGATCTACACAAGATATCTTATCAGATCATGTAGATCTTATCGCGATTACATATGACTCATTTCCATTTCGTCATCGGCCCAATTACTATACACGTATGACACATATTCTCACAGTCACTTACAGAGCTTCTCACAGATGCTGTGCATCCTTACTGATGCTGTGCAAGTTGCTTATTGATCGTTCACAGGAATGCTGCGCATTCCTTTATGATACGCCTGCCCTATAGTACCTACATGGTCTGTGCGCAGATTCCTTTACTATATATACTTCAGCTGTATCGTAGTTACTCTTCAGCTGAATACATCTGGGATATCCGTTTGCACAAGCATGATCTCATCCCTCTTGTTTGCTCCTCATCTTCTCTTATACATTGTGTGACCTTGCTGGCAAACGTCGGCCTCACAATTGTATTCAGCTCTCACCCTTTGCAACCTCACATGCCCACTCCCTTCCGCATCACCATTCCCCTCCCTCCTCACTCAAGAGAGTGTTGTACTGTTATAGTTCTCAAATTCTTCATAGTTCAGCTGCAGTGCTGGGCCATACATTGCCTCAGTGAGCAGTGCAAGGGTGTCTACCAATTAGTGGGGCACCGAAGATCTCTCTGACAACCGTTTGGACCAGAGATACTATAACATTTTACCATATCAAGAACTCTTTTGTAGTAGTTTTAAATACTTAGTACAACTACCTATGTTCCACTTCCACTCTGCATTTGAAAGGCTTGTTCCCTTGAAAAAGGAACAAAGAGTTTTCACTTCGTGCAGTTTTATTTTTTCATCATTCCAAGAATACTCCACTCGGAAAAGAGGACTAGGTCAGGCAAATCATACACCAGACTTACCTCTCCTCTACTCCCATCCACACGACCACATACTTCTCAAGCCCTCATCCGCTTCTACGGCAATGCATTCGAATACCGCAGACAGCAAGCCATCTGGTTCTACAAACTCCACAATCCATACTACACCACTCATCCTGAAGAATTCCTGTGGCATTACTTTCCTCACTACTGGGAAAGAACCAGCCCGTATTACAATTCGCTCCCCCAACAATTCATCTTTAGGGGAGAAGTCATCGGATGAGTGGTCCGTTGAATTGGCAAGCATGAGAATCAGCACAAATAATATCAGACTCATCAGAAGAAAGGATGGAGGACGACCGAATAAATCCGATAGCAACTCAGATAGTGGATCTGGAGGATACCTTGGAGATAATGAGGCACGAGATAGAGCAGTCAAAATTGGCACAACAACAACAACAAGTTCACCAATTGGAAATGGGGAACACATTGGTCGAGATAACCAAATCCTTGGCCAAAATAACGTTGATGCTATCCATCCCCCAAACCCAAATGCCACTTTCGACAAACATCTCTGGCCTCACTGCCGCCCACATGGGCCATGTATTTGCCCAACACCAGGTAAAAGTTTCGTCACCTACTCCATACTCGGGGAAGCGTGACAAACTTGATTCCTTTATACAATAATTATTTCTTGTATTTGCGGCAAATAAAACGTGGACCAACAGCGACAGAATCACATATGCCTTATCATACATGATAGGAGGAAGTGCTGAAGCCTGGAGAAACCTAGTGGTTGCCAAACAACGATTACATGAAGCCAATCCAAATAATCCATCATATCCAGAACCTTTCACAAATTGGATGGACTTTGACATGAAATTGCGGGCACAATTTGGTGATCCAGACGAAGCACAAACGGCGCAACAACAATTACACAAATTACGTCAAGGAGGAAAATCGGCAGAAGAATTCACTACAGAATTCCTCTTAATAGCAGCCAAAACAAAATATGACGATGAAGCACTCATCGACTGCTTTAAAAGAGGACTAAATGTAGATCTTTTGCAGAAAATCTATAACATCAATCCTCCTCCTTCAACGTACCTATCATGGCAACAGATGGCGCAGAGCACGGATTGACATATGAGAGAGTTCAAGCAGTTGGTTGCAGACAGGGGATCCTCAAGCTGGGGACCCAGATACAACTGCAATGCTAATACTCAGACCAATGTCGCTAATCCTTCTGCAACCCACAAAGCCAGCAATGAAACGGTACCAATGGACGTAGATCGAACACAGAGGCATCGCGAGATCATTTGCTTCAATTGCAGAGAGAAGGGACACATATCACGAGATTGTCCACAAAGAAAGAAAGAGAAACTGCACACCATTCATGAACAAATCAGGGGAATGACCACGGAAGAATTCGTGCAGATGTTGAACAATGAAGCAATAAAGAAGATCGCTAGAGAAGCGGGTTTTGGAAGGGATGAGTAGTAGATGTTGCTACATCGTCCAATCGTTTTTCAGTACTTACTCCAGATGATGGCACTGTTGACCACGCCAATATATGTGATCCAGTTGAGATATTTAATCACATTGCATCAGAAGAAAAGACTGAAGGAAAGACATCAGAGAGTATGCCCTCTCTAGAAAAAGAAAAGCACGTTATCATGGGAACGCGAACGGAATTACCCATGATAGAACTGGAAATCAAAAAACCAGACAATGGACAAGTGATTACAATCCAAGCCTTGGTAGACTCAGGAGCAACGACCTGTTACGTAGACGAAGAATTTGTCAAAAATAATCGTCTAGTCACAAAGAAACTCCCAATCGCCATTCCCATCTATAATGTCAATGGAACAAGAAATGAACGAGGTTCTATCAAAGAAACAGTGGATCTTATAGTCAGAATACAAAATCACACAGAAAGAACTACATTCTGTGTTACAGGATTAGGAAAAGTCAACCTTATCCTTGGAGAAACATGGCTAAAGATTCACAATCCAGAAATAGATTGGGAAACAGGCAAAGTGAAATTCACTAGATGTCCGCGACGATGCCATGTCAGAGTAGTGGCAGAATGAAAAGAACAAAAACAGAAGAAGAAAGAAGTTCCTGAATTGAAGGAAGTTGATGATGAAGAAGAGGATACAATAGGAAAAGAAGACAAAGTACTATGTATCATGATCAGAAATCCTGAACTAGAAGCATCTATATCAAACATATTGCAGGATTTAGCGATAGAAGCAGAGAAACGAAAAATAAAAAAATCATTCAAAGATATAGTACCCAAAGCATATCATAGCTTTAAATCGGTTTTTGCAAAAGAATCATTTGATGAATTACCTCCCAAATGAACATGGGATCATGCAATCGAACTAAAGCCAAACGCAAAAATGCACATGGGGAAGATCTACAATCTTTCGTTTACCAAGCAAAAAGAGTTAGAGAAGTTTATCGAAGAAAACTTGAAATCAGGATGAATCAGACCATCAAAATCGCCGATGGCTTCTCCCTTCTTCTTTATCAAAAAGAAATCAGGAGAATTATGCCCTATCCAAGATTATCGACACCTCAATGAGATTACGATCAAAAATTCTTACCCCTTACCACTCATTTCAGAGTTGATCAACAAACTCAAAGGAGCCAAATACTTCACAAAACTCAATATCAGATGGGGTTACAACAATGTTTGTATAAAAGAAGGAGACGAATGGAAGGCTGCCTTCATCACAAATCAGGGATTATATGAACCTCTTGTCATGTTCTTTGGACTTACAAATAGTCCCGCCACATTCCAAACGATGATGAATCATCTCTTCAGAGAGTTGATAGCAAAAGGAAAGGTGGTAGTGTATATGGACGACATCCTTATCTTCACGGCGATGATTGAAGAACATAGGATTATAGTGGAAGAGGTGTTGAAGATATTACGCAATAACAAATTATATCTCAAACCAGAGAAATGCGACTTCGAGAAGACCGAAATTGACTACCTTGGACTGAAAATCTCCTTTGACAAAATTATGATGGATCCTGTCAAAGTTCAAGGTATCGCAGAATGGCCAATACCGACCTCAGTCACAGAAGTCCGCTCCTTCCTTGGTTTTACAAATTTTTATCGGTGTTTTATCAGAGGATTCTCAGATATCGCAAAACCCCTTAACTCACTTCTACAAAAAGATGTCAAATGGCATTGGAATTCAGATCAACAAGAATCATTCGAAAACCTTAAAACAGCATTATGTTCTCAACCTGTTTTGGTCTTTCCTGAACCCAATCGTCCTTATCTTGTAGAAGCAGATAGTTCGGGTTATGCCACTGGAGCAGTATTATCACAGATGCGAGATGATGAAAAATGGCACCCTGTGGCGTATATCAGCAAGGGATTATCACCAGCAGAGAGAAATTATGACATCTATGACAAAGAGATGTTGGCTGTTATACACGCATTGGAGCAATGGAGGCACTATCTAGAAGGAACAGATAGTCCTGTCCAGATCCTAACGGATCACAAAAACCTAGAGTACTTTATGAGTGCCCAGAAATTGAACCGTCGCCAGGCTCAATGGTCTCTTTTTCTTTCTAGGTTCAACATTCACCTTTCCCACAGACCGGGAAAGAGTTCAGCCAAACCAGATCTCCTCTCGAGACAAGCGGATCATAAAGAGGGGGTGGAACATGACAACGAAAACGTCATACTACTTAAACCCGAATTTTTCACCAAATCAGACCACATACAAGCAGTTTTGGCGAACAATATTCCACTTCTTCAAAAGATCGCAGACGAACAGGAGAAAGACGGAGATGTCAAAATGTGGGCAGAACTATCAGCAGACGAATGCAAAACAGCAACCATAGCAGGATGGGGACAAAATAAAAAAGGATTACTCACATTCAAAGACAAAATCCTAGTCCCTGATAGTTGCAGAGCAGAAGTCGTAAAATACTGCCATGACACTCCAATTGCAGGACATCCCGGACAATGGAGGACACTAGAGTTAGTGTCAAGAACGTTTTGGTGGAAGGGGATGGCCGCATATGTTGGGAAATATGTCAAAAGTTGTGACATTTGTCAGAGAACAAAAATGACAACAAAGAAACCACAAGGCGAACTGATGCCAAACGAAATACCGTCAAATCCATGGCAAATAATATCCACAGACCTCATCACACAATTACCTGAAAGCCAAGGATATGATTCAATACTTGTGGTTGTTGATCGTTTCTCTAAAATGATACACATCATACCAACAACATTGGACGTAACCGCAGAGGGAGTAGCAAGGATGTTCAGAGATAATGTTTGGAAACATCATGGACTCCCTGAGAAAATCATATCAGATTGGGGACCACAATTTGCTTCCAAAATGATGCGAGAGTTGAACCAACTACTAGGCATAAAGACTGCTTTATCTACAGCCTATCATCCTCAAACCGATGGTCAAACAGAATGAATCAATCAAGAAATTGAACAATATCTCAGAATATTCGTTGATCATCAACAATCGGACTGGATGAATTGGTTACCAATGGCAGAATTCTGCTACAACAACAGAGTCAATGCCTCAACCAAATACTCCCCATTCATGATTAACTCTGGACAAAATCCTCGTATGGGTTTTGAATTGGGCAAGACATCCTCTATTGAACCGGTAGAAAATTTTGTGGAAGGAATGAAGAGAACAAGGGAAGACGCAGAATCAGCACTAAGGAAAGTGGCTGATGACATGAAGAAATACTATGACACTCACAGAGGAGCAACTCCCAGTTACATGATTGGAGATAAAGTTTGGTTAGACACGACAAATATTCAAACTGGAAGACCAACGAAGAAATTGGATCATAAACGACTTGGACCTTACCCAATTGAACAAGTATTGTCAAACAACGCATACAAATTGACATTACCCAAATCGATGAAGATCCATCCAGTTTTTCATGTCGCCAAATTACTACCTTACACTCCAAATGAAATTCCAGAACGCATTATCAAAGCTCCACTGCCACCAATCATCAAAGACGGTATCGAACAATATGAAGTTGAAACAATTTTGAATAGTAGGAAAAATAAAGGGAAAATCCAATACCTTATCAAATGGAAAAATTACCCAGAAGATGAAAATTCCTGGGAACCAGCTACAAACATTCTCAAAGACGTACCAAAGCTGGTTAAAGAATTCCATTTAAAACATCCCCTTGCTATACATACTATTCAAAAATGCTCGATACCAGTCAAACGACTATCAGACTCAGCCAAATTACCTACAAGAGGATCAGAACATGCCACCGGATTAGATCTCTACAGTGCTGAAGAAATCATTGTTCCTTCAAATAGTCAAAAATTGGTTGACACCCAAATCACCTTAACTATACCAGATCATTGTTATGGCCGTATTGCGCCTCGCAGTGGTTTGGCTGTTAAGAATTCCATCCATATCGGTGCGGGTGTCATCGATTCAGATTATAGGGGAACTTTGAAAATACTTATCGTCAATCTCGGCACTGAAGATTTTATAATCAATATTGGCGATTGTATTGCTCAACTGATTCTCGAACATATCTCTATCGCTGATGTTCTTGAAGTCAAATCATTGGATGATACTAGTCAAGGAGGACAAGGATTCAGTTCTACAGGAATTGCGTATGCTCATCGAGTCGTCTCGCCCTAAAAGAGGGGGTATTTGTCAGGACGCATTTATTTTTCTTTTAATTATACAATTTCTTTTATCCTTATCGCTCAAGATCTACACAAGATATCTTATCAGATCATGTAGATCTTATCGTGATTACATATGACTCATTTCCATTTCATCATCAGCCCAATTACTATACACATATGACACATATTCTCACAGTCACTTACAGAGCTTCTCACAGATGCTGCACATCCTTACTGATGCTGTGCAAGTTGCTTATTGATCGTTCACAGGAATGCTGCGCATTCCTTTATGATACGCCTGCCCTATAGTACCTACATGGTCTGTGCGCAGATTCCTTTACTATATATACTTCAGCTGTATCGTAGTTACTCTTCAGCTGAATACATCTGGGATATCCGTTTGCACAAGCGTGATCTCATCCCTCTTGTTTGCTCCTCATCTTCTCTTATACATTGTGTGACCTTGCTGGCAAACGTCGGCCTCACACATATGTCATCCACCTTCCACCCTCAATCCGACGGCACTAGTGAATGGACCAATCACACCATGATTCAATGCCTCCAATTTCACATCAACTGTGACCAATCCGGTGGGTCTGCACACTCCCGCACATCTGTTTCAACATCATGTCCACTGTCAACGCGTTGATATGTACTGTGTCAGGCTGAGAGGGGAAAGTAACCACAACCACAGCAATTGCTGGAGGGTGCGAGCCATAAAGTTCCCTAGACACCAAAGTAGAGAGTATTAGTAGTTAAGGGTGATAAGGGCGATAGTGCGATTCAACTAGAGCTACTAGAGGAACGCAACTTGGGTAATAAACCGATGATATGACGTGATAAGATGGATACAAAATGACCCAATAGAGAGCACGATAGAGAATCCAATGTAGTGGAAACAAAACGCGATGCAATGGGGAACACAACACAATGGAGAACACAATGGAGAATGCCATGGAGAACACTATGCAATGCAATGATAGACGCAACTTACGGGGAACGCGCACTTTTCTTGATAATAAGACACACAGAGGGAAGGTTGATATTTGCCTTTTGATTATCGACTCGGATGGGAGAAGAAGTCAAATTGAGGGTGGGAGGAATCCTCCCTTTTTCGACAGATGATGCACTATCTAAATACAAGCCTAGCTCCAAGACTGGAGCACAACAAAACACAACAGAAAATTTACAGTGTAGGGTCGATCATAGGGATATTTGAAATGAAGTGGAGTCTGTATGTGAGTGAATAGAGTATCATACTATTGCGGATGAGCAAAAGAGGAATAGCGCCAATCGCACCAAATGCTGACTTCGCAACTTGTACCTCCATGATTACTTTGGTGGGTCTAGACCATGCCTCGGCCTATTCGTCCTATCCCTCATTGGCTGACCCGGTATTGTTTTCTGATGCCTGCATGAATGCGCGATTATAGCGACTGTGGATGATTTTCGCGTGTGGCATGTTAATGTTGCTGTGTTCGCCTGATGTCACTGATGGTCATTTTCCAGCGTTACATGTGCGTGATGCTCATCATCTCCTCCCAACTGAAATCTTGACTGTCTGCAGTCAATGCAACCAGACGCAAGACACAGCCAGGAGGGACGACTCGCGGGGGTAAGGGCATAGTTGTAATGGACGAACAGGTGGACGAGGGGGAGCGTCAAGGGGTGGATAGATGGGTGGGTATAGGGGACGCTCTCCAAGGCACAGCGAGGCATGACACAGATGATGTGGGGTGGATTAGCAGCGTGCGAATGCAGGGAGCCAATGGCGGAAAAGGGGGCAGGGCATGGCTGGGCAAGGATGGGGCGCAGAGGAATGGCGAGAGGAGGTGAGACTCGGGGATGAGCGAACTGGAAGGATACTGGAGCACAGAAATAGGAATGAGCGGCCAAAGCAGAGTAGGGGTATGGATACAAAAGAGATGAGAGCAGGCGGGAGTGAAGTAAGAAAAGAGATGAGAGGAGGTGAGAGGGGAATTTTT
>QLPN01004952.1:0-14838 GCA_003314395.1 Albatrellus ellisii | reverse complement strand
TGTCTCATACTATTTGTCATTTACCCTCAAAATTCTGTTGTATGCATTTTGACAAATGCAAGATGCTCAAACCTGCTGGAGGTTTGCATATGGCTCAGTAATTTACATGCTCAACAGGTAGGTACATGAGGATGTGGCAGATACAGCTGTCATGCCTATATGGTGCACATGCACAGGCTGCCAGTGGAGCATCTTGCTCTGCACCAAAAGCAAAAGTGCAGGGGGCAGCATGGGCACAACCTATGGCTGCAACACTTGCTGCAGTGCCATAATCAGTGGCTGTGTCAGTGGCTGTGTGGTGGCTGGGGGGGTGAATGACTTGACAAGCTCATATGCATGGGGGGCAGCACCATTGATGTTGCACAGGGATGATGAGTCAGCTGCACCAAGTGGGACAGTGGGAGAGTCACAGTATTGGAATGCAAGTGTGCACACACATGGCAGGAGATGCAGCTAGGTAGGCCTAGTGTCAATTTTTCCTACTATACAACGCTGATCATACTTATCCATATTAGTATTTGTCTAGTCCTTTGCAGATCACACCATTCTCTCTTTCCCTTTTTTGGGATCTATCTTTTGGTTTTATAGTTAAGCTCCTTTTAAACTTTATTGTGATTGAGCTGTATAAACCTTTCGTTTTTCGTCCACATACCTCAGCACTTTTATCTACTGCTGAGGTATGTATCTCATCGGCTACTCTAACTCCTCTCTGACATACCTGTCTCTTGTAGCAACTTCTCGTCTATTCTGTGTACCCTCATCTGTACACCTCGTTGTCTTCTCTCATCAGATGTGGCCCTTTGGCCTACTGCTCTGTCTCCACAAGGGAATACCCCTTATCGTCGCCACTGCTCTGCCTTATTGCATTGCATATCTATTTTGTGCTGTGCTATATTTATCGTTTGCCGCCCTGCCCAGCTTTCCACACCTAGTGCACCTGCCATATCAAGCAAGCATCATATGAGACATGGGTGACCTGATTGGGAGACATTGGAGTGAGGGATAGATAGTGAATGCCAAGTGGCTGAGAATCCATAGCCAAGGATAAATTTGAAGGTTTCAACATCAATACCCATTGTGGTAATTTGCTCTTGCTAGCACACAAATGCTGTCATATTGAACAACTCCTCTTCATGGAGATCATCATCATTGGCCAGAGATTGCAGCAAGCCATGGTTGTCATCATCCATGATATTCATAGTGCATTACCTCAAATGAGGCAGTCTAACAATCTAGAATTCTATTGTTTTTGATATAGAGTTGATATGTCTTATACAATTTAAAGGGGAACTCTATAATTTGAAAGTTCATGAGTGGGACTCGAAAATTTAGATATAGAGTCCATCTAGCACTTCTACTGTCAGCTACCACTAGTTCATGCACACCACATCTCGTGCAGTCACACAAATGTAATGGAAAGTCATGGTATCATCATACTGGCTGGTTTCAAAGTCCATTCAGCGCTAGACATTAAGGAAGATATACCATATGTATGAAGTGTACTGGCTATGTAGTGATCTAAAATATATACTGTGGGTTGCCAGAGTAATATAAAATGTGATCATTATTAAGATGCCCAGATGGCAATGGCTGTGATGATGTGGATGTGACAGGAACAGTTAGTGAAAATCCAGCACCAATGTGATTTTGCCCAGGCCAATGGTTTTAATATGGAATGGGTAAAGATCCTTGCATTTGCAAGAAAAATGGAAGCACATTCAATTACTATGACCAGCTCTAAATTATCACTGTGGATACAATAGCATTCCTGATTGTTTTTTGAGAAGATAAAATTTGAATTGTCTCCCTTTTGGCCACCTCCCATCTGACACCCCTTCTCATCAACATTCCAGTTGTGTTTCTGGTGGAATTCCTTTAAACTTATCATCCAAAGCCTTGCACATATCAAAATACTCCATGATTGTTGTGTGAGGCCGACGCTTTGTCAAAGCTGAACAACTGAAGAAAGCTAAACAAAAGGACAATCGCACTTCAACTAGTGGATATCCCAGATATATTAGCATATAGTAAAAGAGAGGAGAGAATGGTACTGTACCTAGCGGATATCCCAGATGATCAGAACTGGGGAATAAACCGCTAGGAGTCTTATGTATATATAGTATCCTAAAGCGTGCACAGACCATGCAGTACAGTATAGGGCCGGAGAATGAGAAAGTAAAGTAATGATGTCATATCTAATAATAGAAGGGACGCGTCATCGCTGACTGAGCTCCACAGTAACTGTGGGAGTGATTGGTGATACTCCGCAGCAGGTGTGAGAAGGATTGGTGAGCATGTGCAGTAAACGTGAGAAAAAGAGTTATAACTAAAGATAGAATGGGCCGATTGGAGATCGGACGACATACGCGTCATCGGCTGATAAAGACGAAGAGAAAGAATACGTGACTGTGAGAATCGCCTCAATAGATCAGGAGCGATTGTAAGATCTATGATGATAGAGACATAAGAAAATAGAAGAAAATGAAGAGAAAAATAAGGAAAATAGTAGCGGCCTGACAAATACCCCCTTCTTAAGGTGAGACGTCTCAATGAGCAAAGAATGGAGATGAACATGCATGGCAAATATCTTCTTCACCTTCCATAGATTTGAAGGGGATGCCAGCAAAGAGTGATGGAGAGAGAGGAATGATGGAGGAAGACTTGGGTAATTCTTTCAAGTCTTCATATGATTTAGGAGTAATAACTCCATCATCGTCTTCATCTGTGATATCATCTTCATCGTCAATAATACCAAAAGGTACTTCCTCATATCCTTCATCAAGAATCGGTAGAGAGGGTGTGAGTGTTTCTTCATGAAGTCGTCGAGCATAATGAGGTTGAGCCATTATCTCAGGTGAATCTTCCATCTGGTAAAGGGAATAAATGGCTACCGAATGTATTGCTTGAGGATGTTCTTTATGGTACCTCTTGAGCATATCAGGAACATCTTCCATCAATACTGAAGCAGGTTCCCAAGAATTCTCCTCTGCAGGGTAGTCCTTCCATTTGACCAGATATTGAACTTTACCACGAGAGAGACGACTATTGAGAATTTCTTTGACTTCATATTCTTCAACACCATTCTTGATGATAGGAGGAGGGGGAGGACAAATTTCTTGTTCGATGATGATGTCTTTGATAAAAGGCTGAAGTTTGACGACATGAAAAACTGGATGAATTTTCATCATCTTGGGTAATTTGAGATGATATGCATTATTTGAAAGTACTTCAAGTACTTCATAAGGCCCAAGACATTTATGATCCAATTTCTTCATAGGTCTGCCTGTGTCGATATTAGTGGCTTCAAGCCAAACTTTATCTCCAATGGCATAGATGGGAGTTTTGCCTCTGTGTTCATCGTA
This sequence comes from Albatrellus ellisii, assembly GCA_003314395.1. NCBI lineage: Eukaryota > Fungi > Basidiomycota > Agaricomycetes > Russulales > Albatrellaceae > Albatrellus > Albatrellus ellisii. The sequence continues at coordinate 11,476 of QLPN01004952.1, read as the reverse complement.
AAACTTCTTCATATCATCTGCTGCCTTCTTCAATGACACCTCTGCTTCTTCTCTGATACGTTTGAGCCCTGCTACAAACTTGTCCACTGAGTCAATCTTGGTAGTCGTACGAGGTTCATGACCCATTCATGGATCTTGTCCATAATTCAGCATGAATGGGGAATATTTTGTTGCTGAATGAACACGATTGTTATAAGCGAATTCTGCCATGGGTAACCAGCTTGCCCAATCGTTTTGGCAATGATTTATGAAGATGCGGAAATATTGTTTGATTTCTTGATTTATCCGCTCTGTTTGTCCATCTGTTTGAGGATGATAAGCTGTAGACGTAGCTGTTTGAATCCCCAATAAACGATTCAATTCGTGCATGACTTGTGACGCAAATTGAGGTCCTCTGTCTGATAATACCTTCTCTGGGAGACTGTGATGTTTCCAAACATGATCTCTCATAAGGCGTGCCACTCCTTCTGCGGTGATCATTTCTGTAGTAGGAATAGCATGAATCATTTTGGTGAAACGATCCATGACCATGAGGATAGAATCATTGCCTTGGCTTTCAGGCAGTTTGACGATGAGATCTGTAGAGATAATTTGCCAAGGATGTGAAGGGATTTCATTAGGCGTTAACTCTCCTTGTGGTTTTGTAGGGAAAGTTTTTGTCCTTTGGCATAAGTCACATCCTTTGACATATTTCTCCACATATGACACCATATTTGGGAACCAGAAATGTCGTCGAACCATTTCCAAGGTTTTCTTGTAACCTGGATGTCCTGCTAGAGGTGAATCATGACAGGTCTTCATCAGTTCGGCGTACATTGTTTCTGGGACATAAAGTTTCCCATCATAAAAGAGCGTCTTCTTTTCATCTTCACTCCATCTAGCGAATACTGCAGTTTTCCTCAAGTCTGCATCCAACTTGTCCCAAACTTTGTAGTCATGGTCTTCTTTCTGTGCATCCATGATTTTCTTCAAGATAGGGGGGCTGAGTGCTGCAAGGGAAATCTTGTGTTTGAAAAATTCCGGCTTGAGCAAGATGACGTTCTTGTTGTCATCTTCTACCCCCTTCTTATGGTCCAAACATCTCGAGAGGAGATCAGGGCGAACATTGGTAGACCCTGGTTTGTGAACCATGTCGATCTGGAAGCGAGACAAATAGAGAGACCAACGAGCTTGATGATGGTTGAGTTTCTGGGCCGTCATGAAGTATTCCAAGTTCTTGTGGTCAGTGATGACCTGAACAGGGTGAATGGAACCTTCAAGGTAGTGTCGCCATGCTTCCAGAGCACGGATGACAGCCAGCATCTCCTTATCATATATGTCGTAGTTACGCTCAGCAGGAGACAAGCCTTTACTGAGGTAAGCAACAGGGTGCCACTTGTTATCCTGTTGAAGCTGTGAAAGGACTGCACCAGTGGCATAACCAGAACTATCCGCTTCAACTCTGAACGGATACTGCTCATCTGGAAAAACCAAAACTGGTTTGGAACACACAGCATCTTGTAAACGAGTGAACACCAATTGCTGTTCATCATCCCAGTGCCACTTGACATCCTTCTGCATAAGTTCATTCAAGGGTTTAGCAATATTGGAGAACCCAAGAATAAAACAGCGATAAAAGTTGCAGAAACCCAAGAATGAGCAGACATCATGAAGGTTCTGTGGAATTGGCCAGTCTTTGATACCCTGTACCTTGACTGGATCCATAGCAATCTTGTCGAAAGAAATTTTTAGACCTAGGAAGTCGATAGACATTTGTTCAAACTCGCATTTCTCTGGTTTGAGATAAAGTTTGTTATCTGTGAGTATTTGGAGGACTTCCTGTGTGACCTTCCGATGTTCTTCCAACATTGCTGTGAAAATCAAGATGTCATCCATATAGACCACCACAACTCCTCGAGAGATAAGACCATGGAACAAGTGGTTCATCATCGTTTGGAAAGTGGCGGGACTATTGCATAGGCCAAAGAACATAACTAAAGGTTCAAATAAACCCTTATTAGTGACGAAGGCCGCTTTCCATTCATCACCATCTTTGTGCTAAGAGCGGCCTATTGGATGGTCTTAGGGAAGGTCTATAATGTTACTCCTGGTAACCAAGGTTTGAATATTGGCTTGATGAACGTAATAGAGGTTCCGGATGACGATGAAGAGTGGGATTAACGAGATGGTTATGAGGATAATTCCACCGATAACGATACGAGAATCCAGTTTGACTTAGTGTAAGATGTCTAGTAGTTTTTTAGAGTTCTTAGACTTAGTTGAGGAAAGAGTGATGTGAGTGTTTAACGAGTTTAGATCAAGCGCAGTGTAAGGAGAATCCCTAGATTGTGAAGTTGACAAGACTGGGGTTTAAGACCGCCAGTTTGTCAACTATTTATACAAAACTAAAGACCTAAGTATAGTAGAGTTGCACAGTAATGCGCAGTTTATAAACACTAATGCGCAGTAAAGTGCAGTAAGTACGCATCCATGTGATGTTAGTGGCTCAGCCACAAGCGTGAAATGAACAAGGTGTAAACAAAGGTAAATAAGAGTGAGAAAAGGGAGTCCTTGCTAATTGTATAGTAATAGTCCTTAGCAAGTAAATGTTATAATAAATAAAACAAGGAAAAAGAGAAAAGATAAGTCTAATATAGTATTTGGAGCTATGCTCACACTTAAGTATGTAAATACTTAAATACTATAAAAGAGAAAAGAAAGGATAAGTCCTTACTAAAGTAAAGTGGAGCTAAGCTCACACTTGTAGTAATAATACTACACTTTACTTGTAAGTAAAAAAAGAAACAAAGAAAAAAGAGAAAAAAGAAACCATTATGAGGTGCCAAAGCAAGTGCCTCGTAACACTTTGATTCTAACGTTATTATAGCCCCAATGGACGTCCATCTTGGTGAAATACCGTGCTCCACAAAGTTGATCAATCAATTCTGAAATGAGGGGAAGAGGATAACTGTTTTTGATCGTCATGTCATTGAGTTTGCGATAGTCTTGAACAGGTCGAAGATCTCCAGATTTCTTTTTGATAAAGAAGAAAGGTGAAGCCATGGGAGATTTCGAAGGACAAATACGACCACTTTTCAGATTTTCTTCAATAAACAATTCCAATTGTTTTTGTTCATCCAAAGAAAGATTGTAGACTTTACCAGCAGATGGTTTAGCTTCTGGTTTAAGTTCAATAGCGTGATCCCAAGGACGTCTAGGAGGAAGAGAATCAAAAGCCTCTTTGTCAAATACCCTTTCGAAATGATGATATGCTTTGGGTACAATGTCTTTGAAATTCTTCTTCAACTTCTTCTTTTCTGCTTCGATAGCAAGTTCTTGGCTAATATTTTGAATGGATGCCTCCATTTCTTTCTGGTCGATCATAACCATCAATATCCGATCTCCTTCTTCTTCAGCTGTTATCCTTTCTTCGGCTTCTTGATGTATAGTTCGATTTTGTTGCTTCATCAACTTCTTGTTTGATTTCCAGACTTGTCGATCAGCCTTGAGGCATACTTTGCATCTACGTGGGCATCTTGTGAAGTGTATTTTTCCCTGTAACCAATCAATTTCAGGGTTATGGATTTTCAACCATGATTCTCCAACAAGGACATTCTTCTTGCCCAGATTACAGACTGCAAAAGTAGTGCGTTCAGTATGACTGTCAATAGTCATGATGAAGTCAATCATTTCTTCAATAGATCCTCCTTGATTGAGTGATCCATCAACATTGTAGACGGGGATGGGTTTTGCCAATTTTTTTGTGTTTAAGTTGTTTTTCTTGACAAATTCTTTGTCGACATATAATCCAGTAGCACCTGAATCAAGGAGTGCATTGACTTCTAGAATCGCTCCAGTGTCCACTGTTTTGATTTTGAGTTTCATTTCAGGGAAACTGGTGATGTCGAATAGTGTTCTTCTAACATATTCCTTTTTCTCGACAGGAGGGATAACCTGTTGCACTTGAGGCTTCACTTCAGACTGAGAGCAAGATGGAACAATCCGTGTTAAATAAATTTGGGTACAAGCATTGAGATGATCAACATCTGTGTCATCAGTCTGAAGTATAGAGAACCTATTGTAGGACAGCAAACTCGTGCTTAGTTCCCATCTGATCCAAAACCCGACTGTTGTGCTCCACTCTTTGAGCTATTCGGATCGTTCAACCTAAGACCACGTGCCTGGAACTCCTTCTGCATCTCAGCCAAGAAGTCTGCCTCGTTCAGCGCACACATCTCCTGAAGGGTCCTTGCATTCCCCCTTCTTTGTTGTTGCCCTTGAGGGCGTCTTGGCTCAGGACATTCTCTTGCAAAATGTCCCTCTTTGCCACAATTGAAACATAGACGAGGGCGTGGTCCTCGAGCTCTGTTGACATCCATTGGCTCTCCAGCAGGTGCAGCTGTAGAGTTAAATTGACGAGGGGTAAAAGTACGCTGTTGCTGTTGCCCCTGCTGTCTTCCATATTGTTGTTGCTGCACCTGTCTTCTTCCCCAAGTTGACTCAAAATTCTGCATATCCTGATATGCATACGCCCTAATTCTTGCTCGTCTCATCCATCCTTCTAGATCTCCAGGGAGAGGTGTTTCAACATAGCAGGACTGGAGAAGAGGATGATTCATCCCTTTCTTGAACAATGTGCATAACGCACCATCGTTATATCCAGACGCTGTTTTGTAAAGGAGGAATTCAGTGATGTATTCCTCTATATGATGACCTCCCTGTGAAATAGTTGTCAATTTTTGTTGAGCTGTTTGCTCTTCGTTATGATCTCCAAATGTGATCTTCATCATCGTGAGGAGTTTGTCAAAGTTTTTAAACGGTTCTTCATGCATATGAGGCGCTATCCTGTGTGCCTCTATTTCCCAAAGGACCCCTTTCTTCCATTCTTCAGCATATCCTCCTTTGATGTAGGTGTCAGGACGCATTTATTTTTCTTTTAATTATACGATTTCTTTTATCCTTATCGCTCAAGATCTACACAAGATATCTTATCAGATCATGTAGATCTTATCGTGATTATGTATGACTCATTCATCATTCATCATCGGCCCGATTACTGTACACGTATGACACATATTCCCACAGTCGCTTACAGAGCTTCTCACAGATGCTGCGCATCCTTACTGATGCTGTGCAAGTTGCTTATTGATAGTTCGCAGGAATGCTGTGCATTCCTTTATGATACGCCTGCCCTACAGTACATACATGGTCTGTGCATAGGTCCCCTTTAGTATATATACTTCAGCTGTATCGTAGTTACTCTTCAGCTGAATACATCTGGGATATCTGTTTGCTTAAGCATGATCTCATCCCTCTTGTTAGCCCTTCCATTCTTCTTATACATTGTGTGACCTTGCTGGCAAACGTCGGCCTCACAATTGTATTCAGCTCTCTCCCTCTGCAACCTCACACATCCATCTGCCCTTCCGCATCATCATTCCCCTCCCTCCTCACTCAAAGAGAGTGTTGTAATTGTTATAGTTCTCGAATTCTTCGTAGTTCAGCTGCAGCGCCGGGCCGTATATTGCCTCAGTGAGCAGTGCAAGGGTGTCTACCAATTAGTGGGGCACCGAAGATCTCTCTGACAACCATTTGGACCAGAGATACTATAATTTTTACTATATCAAAGATCTCTTTCGTAGTAGTCTTAGTACTTAGTACAACTACCTACGCCCCACTTCCACTCTGTGTTTGAAAGGCTTGTTCCCTTGAAAAAGGAACAAAGAGTTTTCACTTCGCACAGTTTTATTTTTCATCATTCCGAGAATACTCCGCTCGGAAAAGAGGACTAGGTCAGGCAAATCATACGCCAGACTTACTTCTCCTCTATCTCCACCTACATGACCACATACCTCTCAAGCCCTCATCCGATTCTACGGCAACGCATTCGAATACCGCCGACAACAAGCTATCTGGTTCTACAAGCTCCATAATCCATACTACGCCACTCATCCTGAAGAATTCCCGTGGCATTTCTTTCCTCACTACTGGGAAAGAACCAGCCCATATTACAATTCGCTCCCCCAACAATTCATCTTTAGGGGAGAAGTCATCAGATGAGCGGTCCATCAATTTGGCAAGCAAGAGAACCAAGAGAAGAAATACAAGAATCATCAGAGGAAAGAATGGAGGACGACAGAATCAACCCAATAGCAGTCCGGATAGTGGATCTGGAGGATACATTGGAGACGATGAGACACAAGATAGAACAGTCAAAGATGGCACAACAGCAACAACAGCAGCATCAATTAGAAATGGGGAATGCTTTGGTCGAAATTACCAAATCCTTGGCCAAAATAACATCGATGATGTCCACCCCCCAAACCCAAATGCCACCTTTGACAAGCATCTCTGGCCACACTGCCGCCCCCACGGGCCACGTATTTGCCCAACACTGGGTAAAAGTTTCGTCACCTACTCCATACTCGGGGAAGTGCGACAAACTTGATTCCTTCATACAAGAATTATTTCTTGTATTTGCAGCAAACAAAATGTGGACCGATAGCAACAGAATCACATATGCCCTGTCATACATGATAGGAGGAAGTGCAGAAGCCTGGAGAAACCTAGTAGTCGCGAAGCAACGATTACATGAAGTCCATCCAAATAATCCATCATATCCAGAACCCTTTATCAATTGGATGGACTTCGACATGAAATTGTGAACACAATTCGGCGATCCAGACGAGGCACAAACCGCGCAACAACAGTTGCATAAACTACGTCAAGGAGGGAAATTGGCAGAAGAATTTACTACGGAATTCCTTTTAATAGCAGCCAAAACCAAATACGATGATGAAGCACTCATCGACTGCTTTAAAAGAGGACTCAATGTAGATCTTCTACAAAGAATCTATAACATCAATCCCCCTCCTTCAACATACTTATCATGGCAGCAAATGGCACAGAGTACGGATCGACATATGAGAGAGTTCAAGCAGTTGGTTGCAGACAGGGGATCCTCAAGCTGGGGACCCAGATACAACCACAATGCTGCTCAAACAAATGTCGCTAATCCTTCTGTAAACCATAAGGCTAGCAATGAAACAGTACCAATGGACATAGATCGAGCACAGAGACGACGCGAAATCATTTGCTTCAATTGCAGGGAAAAGGGGCATATATCACGAGATTGTCCGCAGAAGAAGAAAGAAAAACTATGTACCATTCACGAGCAGATTAGGGGAATGACCATGGAAGAATTTGCACAGATGTTGAATGATGAAGCGATAAAGAAAATCGCTAAGGAAGCGGGTTTTGGAAAGGACGAGTAGTAGATGTCGCTACATCGTCCAATCGATTCTCAGTACTTACTCCCGATGATGGCGCTGTTGACCATGCCAATGTATGTGATCCTATCGAAATATCTAATCACATTGCATCAGAAGAAAAGACTGAGAAAGGGACATCAGAGAGTATGCCCTCTCTAGGAAAAGAAAAGCATGTCATCATGGGTACAAGGACGGAATTACCCATGATAGAATTGGAAATCAAAAAACCAGATAATGGACAAGTAATCACTATTCAAGCCTTGGTCGATTCGGGGGCAACAACCTGTTACATAGACGAAGAATTTGTCAAAAATAATCGTCTAGTTACAAAGAAACTCCCAATCGCCATTCCAGTCTACAATGTTGATGGAACAAGAAATGAACAAGGTTCTATCAAAGAAACAGTAGATCTTATAGTCAAAATCCAAAATCACACAGAAAGAAATACGTTCTGTGTCACAGGATTAGGAAAAGTCAACCTTATCCTCGGAGAAACATGGCTAAAGATTCACAATCCAGAAATAGATTGGGAAACAGGCAGGGTAAAGTTTACCAGATGTCCAAGATGTTGTCACGTCAGAGTAGTCATGGAACGAAAAGAATGCAAGAAAAAGAAAGAAGTTCCTGAGTTGAAAGAAGTTGACAATGAAGAAGAAGATACGGTAGAAGAAGAAGATAAAGTACTATGCATCATGATCGGAAATCCCGAGTTGGAAGCTTCCATATCAAACATATCTCAGGATCTCACGATAGAAGCAGAAAAACGAAAGATTAAGAAATCTTTTGAAGATATAGTACCCAAAGCATATCATGGCTTTAAATCAGTTTTTGCAAAAGAATCATTCGATGAACTACCCCCCAAAAGGACATGGGACCATGCAATCGAATTAAAGCCAAACGCAAAAATGCATATGGGAAAATTCTATAATCTTTCGTTTACAGAACAAAAGGAGTTAGAGAAGTTTATTGAGGAAAACTTGAAATCGGGACGAATCAGACCATCGAAATCACCAATGGCTTCTCCTTTCTTTTTTATCAAAAAGAAATCAGGAGAATTACGTCCAATTCAAGATTACCGACGCCTAAATGAGATTACTATCAAAAACTCTTACCCACTACCGCTCATTTCAGAGTTGATTGATAAACTCAAAGGGGCCAAATACTTCACAAAACTCGACATCAGATGGGGGTACAACAATGTTCGTATAAAAGAAGGAGACGAATGGAAAGCTGCCTTCATTACAAATCAAGGACTATACGAACCTCTTGTTATGTTCTTCGGACTTACAAACAGTCCTGCTACATTCCAAACGATGATGAATCACCTCTTCAGAGAATTGATAGCAAAGGGAAAAGTAGTGGTCTACATGGATGATATCCTTATCTTCACGGCGACGATTGAAGAACATAGGATCATAGTGGAAGAGGTGTTGAAGATATTGTGCGATAACAAATTATACCTCAAACCGGAAAAATGCGACTTTGAGAAAACAGAAATTGATTACCTTGGACTAAAAATCTCCTTTGACAAAATTATGATGGATCCCGTCAAAGTTCAAGGTATCGCGGAATGGCCAATACCAACCTCGATCACAGAAGTTCGCTCCTTTCTCAGTTTTACCAATTTCTATCGACACTTTATCAGAGGATTTTCTGACATAGCAAAACCCCTCAATTCACTTCTACAAAAGGACGTCAAATGGCATTGGGATTCAGAACAACAGGAATCATTTGAAAATCTCAAAACAGCATTATGTTCTAAACCTGTTTTAGTATTTCCTGAACCCAATCGCCCTTATCTTGTAGAAGCGGACAGCTCAGGTTATGCTACAGGAGCAGTGTTATCGCAGATGAGAGATGACGAAAAATGGCATCCTGTGGCGTATATCAGCAAAGGGTTATCACCAGCTGAGAGAAATTATGACATCTATGACAAAGAGATGTTAGCCGTTATATGCGCACTAGAACAATGGAGGCACTATCTAGAAGGAACAGATAGTCCTGTCCAGATCCTCACGGATCATAAAAACCTAGAGTACTTTATGAGTGCCCAGAAATTGAACTGTCGCCAGGCTTGATGGTCTCTTTTTCTTTCTAGGTTCAATATCCACCTTTCCCACAGACCGGGAAAGAGCTCAGCCAAACCGGATCTCCTCTCGAGACGAGCAGATCATAAAGAAGGGGTGGAACATGACAATGAGAACGTCATACTACTTAAACCCGAATTTTTCACCAAATCAGACCATATACAAGCAGTATTGACGAACAATATTCCACTTCTTCAAAAGATCGCAGACGAACAGGAGAAAGATGGAGATGTCAAAATGTGGGCAGAATTATCAGCAGATGAATGCAAAACGGCAACTATAGCAGGATGGGGACAGAATAAAAAAGGATTACTCACGTTCAAAGACAAAATCCTAGTCCCTGACAGTTGCAGAGCAGAAGTCGTGAAATATTGCCATGACACTCCAATCGCAGGACATCTGGGACAATGGAGGACACTGGAGTTAGTATCAAGAACATTCTGGTGGAAGGGAATGGCTGCATACATTGGAAAATATGTCAAAAGTTGTGACATTTGTCAGAGAACGAAAACAATAATGAAGAAACCACAAGGTGAATTGACACCAAATGAAATACTGTCGAATCCATGGCAAATTATATCCACCGACCTTATCACACAATTACCCGAAAGCCAAGGATACGACTCAATACTCGTGGTTGTCGATCGTTTCTCCAAAATGATACACATCATGCCAACAACATCCGATGTAACCGCAGAAGGGATAGCAAGAATGTTCAGAGACAATATTTGGAAACATCATGGACTTCCTGAAAAGATCATATCAGATCGGGGACCACAATTTGCTTCCAAAATGATGCGAGAATTGAATCGACTATTAGGCATAAAAACAGCTCTATCCACAGCCTATCATCCCCAAACTGATGGTCAAACAGAACGAATAAATCAAGAAATTGAACAATACCTCAGAATATTCGTTGACCACCGACAATTAGATTGGATGAACTGGTTACCAATGGCAGAATTTTGCTATAACAACAGAGTTAATGCCTCGACAAAATACTCTCCATTCATGATCAACTCTGGACAAAATCCTTGCATGGGTTTTGAATTGGGCAAGACATCCTCTATCGAATCGGTAGAAAATTTTGTAGAAGGAATGAAGAGGACTAGAGATGATGCAGAATCAGCGCTAAGGAAAGCGGCTGATGATATGAAGAAATACTACGATGCTCACAGAGGAGCAACCCCCAATTACACAATTGGAGATAAAGTTTGGTTAGATGCGACAAATATTCAAACTGGAAGACCAACAAAGAAATTGGATCATAAACGACTTGGACCTTACCCAATCGAACAAGTATTGTCAAACAATGCATACAAATTGACATTACCCAAGTCAATGAAAATCCATCCTGTCTTCCACGTCGCAAAATTATTACCTTATACTCCAAATGAAATCTCGGAGCGAATCGTGAAAACTCCTCCCTCCCCAATCATCAAAGACGGTATTGAACAATATGAAGTCGAAACTATTCTGAATAGTCGAAAGTACAAAGGGAAAACTCAATATCTCATCAAATGGAAAAATTACCGGGAAGATGAAAATTCCTGGGAACCAGCCACAAATATTCTCAAAGACGTACCAAAGCTGGTTAAAGAATTCCATTTGAAACATCCCCTCGCCATACGTACTATTCAAAAATGTTCAATACCAGTAAAACGACTTTCAGACATCGCAAAATTGCCTACAAGAGGATCGGAGCATGCTGCCAGACTAGATCTCTACAGTGCCGAGACAATCATTGTTCCCTCACATGGTCAGAAATTGGTTGACACCCAAATCGCCTTAGCTATACCAGATCATTGTTATGGCCGTATTGCGCCTCGCAGTGGTTTGGCTGTTAAGAATTCTATCCACATTGGTGCGGGTGTTATCGATTCAGATTATAGGGGAACTTTGAAAATACTTATTGTCAACCTTGGCATTGAAGATTTCAAAATCAATATTGGTGATCGTATTGCTCAATTAATCCTCGAACATATTTCTATTGCTGATGTTCTTGAAGTCGAATCATTGGATGATACTAGTCGAGGAGAACAAGGATTTGGTTCTACAGGGATCACGTATGCTCGTCGAGTCGTCTTGCCCTAAAAGAGGCGGTTTTTGTCAGGACGCATTTATTTTTCTTTTAATTAT
>QLPN01004948.1:0-26569 GCA_003314395.1 Albatrellus ellisii | reverse complement strand
GGCCTATTGGATGGTCTTAGGGAAGGTCTATATTGATACTCCTGGTAACTGGAGGTTGAATTCGTGCTTGATACATGTAATAGAGGTTCCTGATGATGATGAAGATTGGGATCAACGATATTAAAATGAGGATAATTCCACCAATGACGATTCGAGGATCCAGAGTAACGAGATGTAGGATATCTTAGTGACGCCCTTTGTAGTGTGACTTAGAGATCTTAGATTTAGTTCTTAGAGAGAGAGTGAGTTTATAGCGAGCGTAGATCAAGCACAGTATAGGAGAATCCCTAGATTGTGAAGTTGACAAGACTGGGGTTTAAGATCGCCAGTCTGTCAACTATTTATACAGAACTGGAGATCTAAGTATAGTAAGGTTGCGCAGTATTGCACAGTAAGTAAACGATAATGTGCAGTAATGCGCAGTAAATACGTGTCCATGTGATATAAGTGGCTCAGCCACAAGCACGAAATGAACCAGAGATAAACAGAAGTAAATAAAGACAAAAAAGGAGAGTCCTTGCTAATTGTATAGTAATAGTCCTTAGCAAGTAAATTTTATAATAAATAAAGAAAGATAGCAAGAAAAAGATAAGTCTAATATAGTACTTGGAGCTAAGCTCACACTTAAGTATGTAAATACTTAAGTACTATATAAAAGAAAAAGGAGAGTCCTTACTAAGTAAAGTGGAGCTAAGCTCACACTTGTAGTAATAATACTACACTTTACTATAGTAAGTAAGATAAAAGAAAAAGAAAAAGAAAAAACACGCATTACGAGGTGCCAAAGCAAGTGCCTCATAACACCAATAAAGATGAAGAGAAGGAATGCATGACCATGGGAATCACTTTGATAGATCAGGAGCAATTGTAAGATCTATGATGATAGTGGCATAAGAAAATAGAGAAAAATGAAGAGAAAAATAGGGAAAATAATAGCAGCCTGACAGATAGTAGATAGGGACAGTGGGAATCTTGTTAATCCATTCCTTCCAGGAATGCCTGGTCATCATTGGTGAGAAGAAAAATCCTGAGGGCTGGATTTGACCAAGAGTCATTGTAGACTCATGCAAAGGCCCCTTGCTGTCTGCTCATTGTTGATGCAGTGCTTTGGGCTCTGACAGATTCCACCCTGAGACTCCCACTACAAGAGTCAGGTGCTGCCTAAAACACCCCTAGGTCACTGGTTGTTCTTTTCACATTGGGTGTGGTTGGTCCTACACTTCCTCATGATTTTCGAGTTTTTGGCCAGTTTCTAATCTTTTTCTCCTCAATTGGACCATTCACTGTTCATGCTCAGGTCCAACATGGTGGCATGTGTGCCTCTAAGGCATGCCATATCCCTTGGGACTTTGGCTTCAAACTCAGGGGTTACCCCCTGAGAGGGCAGGTTGTCATCTGTGAACAAGGCCAGTAGATGGTCCTCATTTAACTCTGTGACTGCACCTGTTGGCAGTGACCTATGTGGTTTGACTGGACTTGTGTCATCAGTCGTGGTGTTGTAGGCCAGAGCATCCATGTTGGCACTCTTCTCAGGGAAGAGAGTTCCCTTGTGAAGGGGCATCACCTCTCCAAGAAACACTGCCACAGGAATAAAGCCAGGGACTCTGGTCCCTGGCACCATGCACTCCAGTGTGGCACCCCAACCAATGGTGTACCATCGTAGTGCTTCACCACCGATGTCCTTGTTCTTAACCAAGTTGTTTGCCTCTCCAAGTGGCAACACACCCCTAAGATATTTATCAATCCTGGAGGGTATTATCTTGCCCCCCAGGAGGCAGATCATCACTTCCTGTAGTAGCACTTCTGGTGCCAGTCCAGGACCATCGTTCAGGAGGCTCGTCATGATGTAGTCAATGGATGGGCGAAGCCATCGCTCTTGTTGCATCATCCATTTTTCACAGACCAGTAACAAGTGCGACAGCTCTGTGTCATACTGCTCTAGGTGTTCTAGACAGCAGGGGCAACATCCTTCTGGTAGGTGGTTGTGGTCTTGGCCTACCCTTTGTAGGGCAGCTCGTCTACGATCCATGGTCCACCATGCAGAGGTTCTAAGTCTGGTAAGTCAGACTGTACCCTCCATGACAAAGGGGACAGCTGCTGCAGTTTTCAACCAGTCTCTAGTCTTGTTGAATGCAGAGCCAAAGTACACTCTGGCACTTTTTGATGCTTTTGTCAGCAACTCAATGTCCAATGCACACCCTGCTATGATGGCAGAGATCTCCCAATTTTCGCATTTTGGGCCAGATGGGTTGCCATTTCTTCCTACATTCCATCCTGCATGCAGTATACCCTCCATCGCCAGGTTGTAGGCTGATGGCTGTTGGGTTTGCATGATACCAGCAAGGGCCCTTGGTGTTTGCAATGACCAGACTTTTGTTCTGGAAGCAAAGTGATTGTCCTTGTGCACTAGAAGGCTTATCCATGAATGCATCCCTGGTGCTTTTTCGTACAATTGGAGTTGAAGGGAAGTCATGTGATCCTCTATGGATCTCACCCCCAACTCCCAACTGGTAATGATGCTGCTGTGTAAGCTGCTTTGACTTGAGGAACAGAGGATAAGGCACAGGGCAATATCCACTTCTCATTGAATTATGTGTGTTTGGTGTTGACTCATGCCTACCCATTCTCCTCTGTAGATGCCTAAGGGGATGATTTTGGTGTTGAGTACTGTGAGCTTGATTTCTATGGGGAACTTGTTGTTCCTGAAGAAAGCTCGACACCTATCCACTGCTTGTTTGATGCACTTTGCCAGCATCTTGCAGTGGTTGATCTCATCAGTTTGTGCTGTGTCACCTAGGCAGGTGGTGATGACCACACCTAGGTATTTGTACTGATCTACTACTGCCACCATCTGTCCATCAACTTGGAAGTCAACCTGCTTCAAGGCAGTTCGTTCTTCTTCCATTCCCCCCACCAGCATCACTCCACACTTGGTTGTGCCAAGGGGCATTTGCCACTCTTGACTCCAGTGGGTTACCCCTTTGAGAAAGGTGTGCACACCCTCTTCACTTTCTGCAAGTCCAGTGATGTCATCAGCAAAAAGCAAAGCAGGGCAGTGTTGGCCATCCTTCATTGAGGGGACACTGACACCAGCAGGGACGTGATTCAGGAAGTCATTGATGAACAGTATGAAGAGTACCAGGGACAGTGGACAACCTTGTCTCATCCCTCTTATGAGGTTGAAGTTGTCTGTGTTCTCCTCACCCACCCATACACAAGCCTTTGAGGTCTTGTAGATGTTCCTCAACAAGGTTAGGAAGGGGCCTCTGAAGCTCATGGCATCCATCTTCTCAAATAGGGCCTTGTGCATCACTTTGTCAAAGGCATTGAGGAAATCGATGAACATGATGTATGTCTTCTTGTCCTTGATACGCCTTCTGTGTACGATTTTGGACAAGGCAATGAATTGCACTATGGCCTCTTTGCCTTTGCAAAAGCCTCCCTGCTCTTTCATCAGCACATCATGTGTCTCCATGGTGGTTGAGATGACATCGGCCATCACCGCCATCACAATTTTCATTGCAATGGCTATTAGGCAGATTCCTCTGTAATTCTTCATATCTGTTGGATCCCCTGTCTTGATTAGGGATTTGATTGTTGCTTGTGTCCAAGAGTCAGGGGGGTATCCAGTTGTCCAGATCCCTGTTATGATTCTGAAGAGCTGTTTGCCCATCGGGGTGCAGGGGTTGGGTGGGAGCTTATCCTCAGGCAATGCTACATATGTAGCATCACCGATTCTGACTCCTCTACTCAACAGGTGAGCATGGCATTCCTCTTTCAGCAGGGCTTTGTAGACCTCTGGGGGGATGTCATCACAGCCAGGGGTGGTGCTGATGGCCATTTTCCAAATCACAAGGAGGACCTTCATCCATGAAGGTGGGTCATTTATGCCTGCAAAAGGTTCATCCTGTTGTTTCATCACCTTGTCTTTCCAATACACTGTACTCTTGGAACACCCCAAGGGGTCATCTTGGTACAGTCCCTGGTAGTATTCCTTGACTCATTCCCTGATGGCCAAGGTGTCCATCTGTAGATGGCCTGCTGCATCTTTGACAGGGGTCATGTTGTCTATCACAAAATCCACACTGTTTAGTTTGCTCTCCCATTTGTGGAAGGCCTTCATCTCTCCATCTTGGTACAACTTTGTGACTTTGTTCACCTCTTTCCTATGAAGGGCTGTTTTGTGTGCCTTGATGGCTCCTCGTGCTGAATGCTGAGCATTCTCCAGCACTTGGAGTTTGGTGGTGGCATCACCAACACATGTCTTTATATCCTGGTCATATGCCAGATGGGCACATGTTACATGGTGAACCACCTTTTTTAATGATCGAGGCCAGTAGGGCTTGCCACCCAGGGCCTGTTTCTTCATGCCAAGTTCCTTAGCCAATTCATTGACTGTTCCTGTAAAGTCCAGAGTTGCCTTGTTGAGCTCTGTTTGTGACTCTATCAGATCCAGCAGAAGTAGGGACCATTTGTTATGGAAGACCAATTCTGCACCCTTTCCTTTGACCATGTCTGTGTCAAAGTGGAGCTTTGTTTTGGGGGTTGTGAGCTTTTCAGCAGCCACCAATCCCTTCACTTTTGTGATCAGGGGGTAATGGTCACTGTCTGCACCCCAGTTGCGAACAACCCTGGTGTTGACAAGCAATGTTCAGGCCAAAGGGCTGACAAGGATTGAGTCCACATCAGATCTTTTTGTGTTCTTATGGTGAAATGTCAATCCTGAGCCCCAGATGTCCAGGCAGCTCAAACCAGATTTTTCCATTTTGACCCTGAGTGCAAGCATCTGCCTGTGCATGTTGAAGTCCCTGAGGATCACAATTTTCGTGTTTTTCTCCTTCTTTATGATTCTTTTGTATTCTGTCATCATCTGATTGAGGCATTTCGTCTGTTTGCTCCAGGTGTTACCTCCTGAGGGTAGGTACACTGTGAACACATGCCACAACTCATTACCTTGTAGGCGAGCCACCTTGATGTGTATCAATGAACAATTCAAAGGGTCCCCCACCATGTAGGAAGGGTAGGCTTTGTGGACCAGGAGGGCTTGGCTGCAGAACCCACTTGTTTTCAGTTTCTCATACACAATGTAGTCCTCCAGCTTCAATTTGTGAGAGTTGTTGTCTAGCAACGTCTCTTGTATCATGAGGATACCCACTTTGCACTGTTCTAGGAAGTGTTTCACTTCACCAATCTTCCTGTTGATGCCATTGATGTTGATTGAGGCAATGCCTTTGGGGTGTGTGGTGGGGATGATACATGCGACATAGGGTGTGACTCCATGGTGATCTCACCACAGTCTGTACACATCCATATGCCACAGATGGGTCTCCTTGTTAGGTTTCCAGACCTCCTTTAGTCAATACAATGGCAATTTGTAGTCCCAATGAGTGCCCAGGCATCATTGTCTAGCCTTCATGTACAAGGCACTCTTTAGGCTGTAGGTCCTCTGAGGGTGACCCAAAAGTCCATCCTCATGTTTCCATTAGGTTGGCAAACTGATTGTACTTGTACCACTCCATCAAGGACTTCTGGGGCTAGGTGTTCTTTTAACACCTTCCAGAATCCTATTTTTGAAATGTGTCCCATGTTGAACATGCAGTACCTCTCTGTGGCACCCATTGCTGACTTGAAGTCTAGTGGGTCCATAGGGCAGAAGAGAGGTGGTGGGTAGGGGGCATCGTCAGTGTCAGGGCCACTTTGTTGGCTCCCTTCATCACCATCATAGCCATCATTAGACCCTTCAGTCACCTTGCAGTGTCTGGCTCAGCCTTTAATTTGTAGTGCAGCTTCCACACAGTGGTGGTAGTGTGCTTTTGTGTTTGTCATGGCTTCCTCCAGGGGGGGGGAGTTCATGAGAGTTGTGAAGAGTGCCCAACTTATTCTGGATGGGCATGGTGGGGAAGTATTGGCCTGTCACTTCAACTAAGCCATTCCTCACCTTCTGGTGGTGTAACCATGGATGTCCAGAGTGCCAGTGGTTTTTCGCCCTTGCTTTGTCTCCTGCACTGAATGTGGTGTCACTGATCAGGGTAGCAGAATCATCACCATCTGGTAATGGGATGAAGCTCTCTTCAGTTGACCCTACACAGGAAGGGTCCCTAGAGACCGATCAGACCTCAGGTAGACTTGGGGTGGATTGTATCACACCCCTCTTGCCATCCAAGGTGAAACCTTCAAGTATAAGAGTTGAAAGTGTGAAGTTGTCCTGTACCAGGGAACCATGATGTGTATCAAAGCTAGGCTGGGTTGTATTTTCTCTGTTTGGTTGTGTATGCATGATAGTTATAAAGTTGTTTTTAAGCACGCAGTTGTCCTAGCCTTGAACCATTATGTTTAATGTCTACTTGTAGAATCAACAAACCATGAGGAGCAGCATGCAAGTTTCCTAGCACAGCATTTACATTTACATGCCCACGGCAAGATTTCATCACAGACATAGTCCTAGTAGATGTTCTCTGGATACCATCTGTCGAGACAAGCATAACATCTAGGTGATCATTGTAGATCCCTTGAGAGTGGTCACATAATCTCAAGACAAAAAGGAGGGGGAGTGGGGGGGGGCAACACTAGCATACAACCCATACAAAGTCTATTGGACTGCATTGTTCAAAGTTGTAGTGGTCATGTAAGTGTGGTAATCCTTCTGGGTTACAGTTTCATACAAGGTGTTGCCACAGAGTTATAGTGAAGGAAGGGTACAGTGTAGTGGGGGGTAACATGGGGAAGGCATTGCATGGGTGGACTGTAGTGCTCCTTACAATGACCTTTGTAAGCCTCATGTAGAGCATTACATTAGGGACAAGGCCTGTAACCTCACAACAATCCCTTCTTGTGAATGGGTGGGTAGAGGTATGTACAGTGATGAGGTTTGAGCTAAGGGTAGCACCATTGTAGTGTTCCCTACACAGATTGTCTATCAATGTGGCGAGTTTTTGGTGGCTTATGTAAGCAAGAAATGGTGGGATTTGAGGGTGAGTCCCAAAAGACCTGCCCTGTCCACCTGTATTCCTTACATGCAAATGGCCACCACCTTGCAGGGATTTTGTGAACCTAGCTCATACAAGCCAAGTGCACTAGTTCCAAAGGCATATGTTGAGATCAAGAGACCTCAACAATAGGCTTTTTGCAAGATGGTGGCCAAAGTAAATTCACAGGACCATTTGTGTTGTGTCCAGCAACAAACTTGTCTTTTTGCTACCAATAGATAGTCATTGTCAAAGCATTCTTGGTTTGACTTCATACTTTCTCATAGATCAGAGTCATGGGCATCCTTTTGTTAGAATCTGTCAGAGTCATCAGCATCTACTTCATTCTCATGACATTGATCTCGAAACAATGATTAGGCAACAACATTAAAGAGGGCAAAGGTAAGGTACTCCAGAACCAAGTGACTATGATACTATCTAAATCCACTTCTATGCTACACTAGTCACTCAGTCTTTCTTCCCCTTCTTTGCCCTCTTTTACTTGGGTTGGGTCTTTGTCCTGGCACCCTCTGTCATGATGGCTATCATTGTGTTCTCCTCCAACTTGGAACCTGAGGCAACAAGTCCTTCCCCCACCATAGGCTCCCTTTCCTTGCCCCTTCCATTGTCAATCAATTCCTGAAGTTGAAGAATGTGTGTTGGCATCATCCTGCTGGTGAGCCTTTGTAGGGTCTCACAGTCCTTGCACAGGTGTTCATCCAAGCAGCACACATTGCAGATGGTTCACTTCTCTAGCTTCACCCTCATGCCCCCAACTGTTAGCTCCACCAATGTCCCATTGGTGTAGGACTCATCCTTTTGGATGATGGCTCAAAGCCACTCTGCCACCATGCTATCATCATCATCCATCTCCATGTAGCCATCATGAAGCAAGGCCCAGCCTATAGCCTTGTTCGTCAACACTCCACCAAGCATCACATACTCAAAAGCCACCTCTGTGACCATTGGTAGCCATCAAACTTCATCAGCCAGCTCCTCTGTACCCACAGGCAGTGGTAGGTGTGATACCTCCAGGGCTACCTTGTGTGTAGCCACCTCCTCTGGTAAGACCCAAAACCATAGCCCTACACCATTTGCCAGCTTCATCAGCTGCATTGGGAGCCTTGTTGCTTCCCTCCAATTCAAAGGTGATAGCCACTCTAAAAGCCAAGCCCTCCCACCATTGGCAGGGAACCAAACTGTCAAGATGGCACTGGGCTTTATACCAAACTCAGCTCTTAAGAATGCCAAAACTGATGCTACCTCTTGGGGGTCATAGCAACCCCCACCAAACTTCCCATTCCCAAAAGTGCTGTTGAAGAACTGTAGCACAAGTGCTATGCAATGCAGTTGCTCCTGCTGCATCATACCCTTCAGCATGCCATAGATGCGTCTGCATACCAGGGTGTTAACCTGTCCAAACTTTGTTCATATTGCTACCAACACTGCAGCTTGTGCCTTGGCATCCTGTCTATGGAGTAGGGGTGTGTTGGTCAGGGTGGGGGTGTTGCATGTGTCAGTCAGAGTCATGTTGAGTGCTTTATGTTTGTTGTCTTTGCATGATGTCAACAGGGCAGCAACAGGGGTGGAGGGTTGGACAGACATTGCAGAGTAGGGGGGGTAGTGTAGGTACTTGGGGGTGGAGGTGATTGTGGTGAAAGTGGGTTGATTAACCACAGACACTTGACACAGGTTTTTATACCCTATCACTTACCACATGTCCCATTGTTTGCTTTGCTAAAGTTCCCCCCCATTGTCCACATGTAATGTCCTATCTCCATTCCCCCATCGCAAAGTCACCCCAACCAACAATACCTTGCTCAAGGGTACATCATCACACCACCAAATCAGCCTCTCCCAAGGTTTTTCCATTGAGATAACTGAGGTCAATCCATTGTGTCATTCTACAAAGTCATCAGTCATTTCCCCTTTTCAACAGTGTGTGGTGACCTTCTTGGTTCACCACAAAGTGTGGTTCCTTTAGGGCACCCCAGTTTCCTGCGATCCCATTTTGTATTAATCACTATGTTTGAGTACTACAATTGTATACAACCTCCATATAAGTCATCATTACTATCATATCGTACATGTCATCAATCTTGAGTCACTACAATTTTTGTAGTGAGAAGTCAAGCGTTGCAATTTTGTTCATCCCTGTTTGAGCACTACATTTGTATGTAGCCTCCAGTCTTCATCGTTACTTGGGTGTTACATGGTGCCAACAGTTAGGTACTACAATTTGTGTAGCTCCTATCACATCATTACCATTTGAGCACTACAATTGTTTGTAGTCTCAATTTGCTATCATGATTCAAGTCGCACACATCATTGGTATCCAGGTACTACAATTGTTGTAGCCCTCATGTGTTGTTACTATCTGAGTACTACAATTTTATGCAGCCTCCTTTCAAGATCAAAAAAAATTTGTGTAGCCTTCCACAGTTTGCAAGTATTATGATTGTTCATAGTCTTCATGCATAGTCATTTATGGTAGTCCTAAGATGATATTTCTGTGGAAGGAGTGGCTCAGGTTTAGCCATCAGCCATCAACCCACATCTCTCTCCATCACTGATGGACTTGGTCAGGCAACCTGACAAGACCCTTCTCAAGCCAGTGTTCACTTGCATAGTGAGCTCAAGCTTTGACTTGACCCTGGGCACACCAGCCATCCCACAAATAAAGGAGGCATACTGGATGAGCCTAAGAACAGCCCTTTTTCAACCTCCTTCCATCATCTTCAGCATCCATATCCAAAACCAAGTTACTCATGTATAGATCACCTTAGCTAGGGTACTCCCCAAAAGCCATACACTGCCATTTCCTCAATTTAGAGTACTGTAGCATTTCCTGACTATAGTGTTTCCCCACTCAGTGACCCTCAGCTTTCCTCCATATGGTAGGAAAGCCATGTTGTTTGGTCATGTCATGTCCAGAATTGCCTTAAGTGTGAGAGTATCTGCCCACTATGTCACATTTTTTCTTGGTGCTTTATGAATGCACCTTTTTGGGTGCACATTGTTAAGCTCTCCACTGGAAAATGGTATCAATGCCCACAAAACATTTCCTGTGGAAGTCACTTTCCAATGTCACCCACAATCACAGGGACACTGACCATAACCAATCCATAGGGTGACCACAAAGGCATTGTAGCGTGACTACACAGACATTGTAGCGTGACTACACAGACATTGTAGGGTGGCTACACAGACATTGTAGTGCAACTACAAAGACTTTGTAGTGTGGCTACAGAGACTTTGTAGTGTGGCTACAGAGACATTGTAGGGTGGCTACACAGACATCATAGTGCAACTACAGTGACTTTGTAGGGTGACTACACAGACATTGTAGTGTGACTACAAAGACATTGTAGGGTGTGAGACTTTGTAGTCACACCACAACATCTGTGTAGCCACCCTACAATGTCTGTGTAGTCACACCCCAATGCCTTCATGGTCACCCTATGGATTGGTTGTGGTCAGCATCCCTGTGTTACGAGGCACTTGCTTTGGCACCTTGTAATGGTTTTCTTTTTTTTCCCTTTTTCTTTCTTCTTATATTTTACTTACTATAAACATAGTATTAACTACAGCTTGAGCATAGCTCATACTTATAGTAAGGACTCTATTTCTTTCTCTTTATAGTACCTAAGTATTTATATACTTAAGTGTGAGCTTAGCTCCAAGTACTATAAAGACTTATCTTTTCCTTTTATCCTTCTTTATTTATTATAACATTTACTTGCTAAGGACTATCATTATACAATTAGCAAGGACTCATCCAATCTTGTCTTTATTTGTCTTTGTTTATCTCTTGTTCATTTCATGCCTGTGGCTAAGTCACATTACTTACACAACAGATGCATCTTACTATGCATTACTGCACATTACCATGTATTGCTGCACAATACTGCACCTTACTGTGTAACTTTACTATACTTAGGATGCTAGTTTTATATGAGTAGTTGAAAGACTGGTGGTCTTAAACCCCAGTCTTGTCAACTTTGCAATCTAGGGATTCTCCTATACTGTGCTTGACCAAAGCTCACTACAAACTCACCTCATCCTCTAAGAACAAAGTCTAAGATCTCTAAGTCACTTTAAGTGTCGCTAAGCCATCCTAAACCTTGTCACTCTGGATCCTCAATTAGCCATTATCATCATCACTATCTCATTGATCCCATTCTTCATCATCATCAGGAACATCTATTATGCCTATCAAACATGTATTCACTACCTTGTTACTAGGGGTATTGTTATTACAGACCTTCCCAAAGACTGTCCAATAGGCCACTCTTAGCACCCTGTGATTGTGGGTGACATTGGAAAGTGACTTCCACAGGAAATGTTTTGTGGGCATTGATACCATTTTCCAGTGGAGAGCTTAACAATGTGCACCCACAATGGTGAATTCATATCAGACAGATGTCTGTGGAGATTGTATGTAGAATGTCTATCTTACATAGTACTGGTAGGTAGAGTTGGTGCAGGGAGTATAATGGTGAAATACCACAACTACCATAAGAAGGAGGGACATGCATTATCCTGGAGTATGTGTGTGTGCTCAGACATGTAGGTGGAAGTATGGTCTGAGGAACAGGTAGGATGGTGATGTATGTAACAAGTAAGTTAAGAGTACATGCATGGAGTGAAGCTGAACAAAATAGTATAGTACACACATAACAGTCAACACCCCCCCTTGTTTGGTGAGCCCACAGCTATGAGGCCAAGAGTGGTGTGCTGGGACTCAAAGCAGTGCACAGCAGTGACTTGGTGAGTGTAGTGGTAATGCTGGAGGTGGAAGGGAGGCAATGGAGGGAGTGTTATGAGGCACTTGCTTTGGCACCTCATAATGTGTTTATTTTTTACTTTTTATTTTTCTTACTCACTATAAGTGTTGTATTAACAACAATAGTTGAGCTTAGCTCCTCCTTATAGTAAGGACTCCATTTCTTTTACTTTATAGTACTTTAGTACTTATATACTAGAGTGTGAGCTTAGCTCCAAGTCCTATAAGGCATCTTATCTTTCTTTTATCTTCTTTTATTTATTACAACATTTACTTGCTAAGGACTATTACTATACAATTAGCAAGGACTTGTCTTATTTCATCTTTGTTTATCTTTGTTTACATCTCATTCCACTTGTACTTGTGCTACCTTATACTTAGCTTACTATGGACATGACTTGGTCACATGATCTTGTTGATTGCTGCACAATCATTGATCAGTGAACCTTATTTACTTGTACTATCTTTAGGACTCTGGTTTTGTCTAAGTAGTTGAAAGCCTGGCAGTCTTAAACCCCAGTCTTGTCAACTTCACAATCTAGGGATTCTCCTATACTGCACTTGACCCAAGCTCACTACAGTCTCACTTTATTCCTTCAAAGAACTAAGTCTAAGATCTCTAAGTCACTCTAAACATTGCTAAGACATCCTAAACTCATCACCCTGGATCCTCATTTAGTCATCAGTGGTATCTGTTGTTATTAAAGGTTCTTCACCAACTCTCTTCTTATTTTCTTATCTTGAGATTTCCAGACTTTGTATTACATTTGGTCATATCTTTCTTTGTCCTGATGTGTTTAGGTTCTAACTCCACACATACATAGTACACACACTTATAGTTCAGACTCCACATTTATGCATACTATAAAAGAGTTCCTGGGTGGTGCAACTGCTTTCTTCAGTTGCTCATCTTGGACTCTAGTCCCCCACCTAGTGTGATGTTTGTAGTGCTCACTCAATTGATCACAAGTCATTGTCTATCAAAGTTTATCAGTATCATCCTCATTGCTATCTCATTGATCCTACTCTTCATCATCATCAGGAATATTTACTATGCCTATCAAGCACATACAAACTGCCTTGTTACCAGGGGTATAGTTATCACAAACCTTCCCTAAGACCATTCAATAGAGTGCTCCTAGCAGGGAGCGAAAACCACCAGCCACATATTGAAATATGGGCAAAGTGGCAAACAGCAGATTAAGCATCACAATTTGGAGATAGGCTTGTTAGCCCAGATGGAGATAGATGAGCCAAGAGGACAGCAGTCCAGAGGCCTAGAAAGATAGCTAGAGAGATTGCTGTAAGATAGAGAAGATGTGTACCAGAGGGTAGAGGGTACACAGAAGAAAGAGAGACCTGCACAGAGCAGGTATGTCAGAAGAGAGCTCAGAGAGCAGAAGAGATACTCATGTCAGCACATGCAGAAGTGCTGCAGTGAGAAGATGATGAGATAAAGAAGATATAGTAAGAGCAAGATAGAGTTGAAGAGGAGCTCAAACCATAAAGAGAAAAGAAATACCAATAAGATGAGATAGAGATATGTATACTTAATAAGTAAACAGTGTGATCAGCATCATAAGGTAGTGAAAAACCAACACCACACACTGGCTGCTAAGAGCAGCCTATTGAATGGTCTTAGGGAAGGTCTGTGATAACAATACCAATACCCCTGGTAACAAGGTAATTGATATGCGCTTGATAAGCATAGTAACTGTTCCTGATGACAATGAAGAGTGGGATCAATGAGATAGTAATAGGGATGATACCCCTGATAACTAAATGAGGATCCAGGGTGATGGGTTTAGGATGTCATAGTGATGCTTAAGTGACTTAGAGATCTTAGACTTAGTTCTTAAAGGATGAAGTGAGATCATAGTGAGCTTAGGTCAAGCACAGTATGGGAGAATCCCTAGATTGTGAAGTTGACAAGACTGGGGTTTAAGACCACCAGGTTTTCAACTACTTATATGAAATTGGAGTTCTAAGAATAGTAAATGTAACTAAGGTTCACTGATCAACAATGATTGCATAGCAATCATGTGACTGAGTCACTTCCATAGTAAGCTAAGTGAATGTAGCCACAAGCATGAGTGAAACAAGAGATAAACAAGGACAAATAAAGACAAGATAGGATGAGTCCTTGCTGTCAGGCCACTACTATTTTTCTCTTATTCTTCCTCATTTTTCTCTATATTCTTTATGACTTTATCACCATAGATCTTACAATTGCTCCTGACCTATTGAAGTGATTCCCATGGTCATGCATTCCATTTGTTCATCTTTATTGGCCAATGATGCACTTGTCATCTGATCTCCAATCAGCCCATTCTATATTTAGTTATGCTTCCTTTTCTCACTCTTACTGTGCATGCTCACCAATCCTTCTCACACCTGCTGTGGAGTATCACCAATCACTCCCACAGTTACTGCAGAGCCTCAGTCAGCACTTATATGTCCCCTCTGTTATTAGGTATGACATCATTACTATACTTTCTCATTCTCCAGTCCTATACTGTACAGCATGGTCTGTGCACTCTTCAGGATAGTATATATAGCATAGTCCACTTAGTGTTTTATCCTGAGTTCTGATCATCTGGGATATCTGCTAGTCCAAGCACAATTGTCCTTTTTGTTTAGCTTTCTTCAGTTGTTTGGCTTTGACACAGTGTTGGCCTCACACTTGCTAATTGTATAGTAATAGTCCTTAGCAGGTAAATGTCATAATATAATAAAAGAAGATAAAGAAAGATAAGATGCCTTATAGTACTTGGAGCTAAGCTCACACTCTAGTATGTAAATACTAAAGTACTATAAGGGAAAAGAAAGAGAGTCCTTACTATAAGTTGGAGCTAAGCTCAACAACTGTAGTGAATACTACACTTATAGTAAGTCAGAAGAAAGAAAGAAAACAAAAGAAAGAAAAAACACATTACAAGGTGTTATGAGGCACTTGCTTTGGCACCTCGTAATGTGTTTCTTTTTCTCTTTTTCTTTTATCTTACTTACTATAAGCATAGTATTAACTACAGCTTGAGCATACCTCATACTTATAGTAAGGACTCTATCTCTTTCTCTTTATAGTACTTAAGTGTGAGTTTAGCTCCAGGTACTATAAAGACTTATCTTTTCCTTTCTATCTTTCTTTATGTATTATAACATTTACTTGCTAAGGACTATGACTATATAATTAGCAAGGACTCATCCTGTTTTGTCTTTGTTTATCTTTGTTTACCTCTCATTTCACTCACACTTGTGGCTACCTTATACTTAGCTTACTATGGATGTGACTTGGTCACATGATCTTGTCGATTGCTGTGCAATCATTGTTGATCTGTGAAACCTTATTACTTGTACTATCTTTAGGACTCTGGTTTTGTATAAGTAGTTGAAAGAATGGTGGTCTTAAACCCCAGTCTTGTCAACTTTGCAATCTAGGGATTCTCCTATACTGCACTTGACCTTAAGCTTGCTACAACTCTTGCCTCACTCGCTAAGAACTAAGTCTAAGATCTCTAAGTCACATTAAAGTGTCACTAAGACATCCTATACCCATCACTCTGGATCCTCATATAGTCATTGGTGGTATCATCCTCATTGCTATTTCATTGATCCCACTCTACATCATCATTGTAAACATCTATCACACCTATCAAGCATGTATCAATTACCTTGTTACCAGGGGTATTATTGTTTCAGACCTTCCCTAAGACCATCCAATAGGCCACTCTTAGCACTTTGACAAGACTCCACACTCCTCCTAACAACCAACTGTGCTTCTAGGAAGCATGCACCTTCACTATGGCTTCTATACCATCTAATCTCCAAGGAGATTACCACAATCAACTACTTCCTGCCAACAGCATCTCATTAGATGTAACTTATTGCCAGTGGCCCAATTACCTCCAATATGACAGCACCAATAAACTCTTTTATGTCAATAACCAACTTGTTTATTTTACTTGAACCAACCAGGAACCCCAGACAGCGTACCATAATGGAAATCCAATCATCACCAACACATTGCTTCTATCAGCAAATATCCATTGAGAAATCTCACTAGATACCGATGTCTGTTGTCAATATAGACAACTCCTTGAGAACCATGTCCCAGTTACCCTCAAAGAATATACCAATACTGAGAATGAATTCACCTTCTACAACAAACACAATCAGTGGATCTATGAAGCATTTGATGACCCTGATGAAAACCAAGTTATCATTTGCTGGGATTCCTCAAACAAATTGGACTATGATTACATCAAAGTATATCCCCAATGAGTATCTTCACTACCCATGATCCCTGAATACCGACAGAGCCTTATCCCAAGATCAAGGCCTGAATCTTGCACAGGAACTCTCTCAGGGCCCCCAGAACCACAAACCCCCATCAACATTTCAGAACAACTTCCTCAAGTGGAAACATTCTTTACTCCTCAAGCAACAACTTCAGGAGACAACACCATTACCTTATCCACCCCTTTCATTCAATCAAGACTCACCTCTGGAATTACAACTTCAAACCCAGCTGATCTGATGCCAACAACAAATCACCTGAAGCCAACAAGAATTCAACAACCTATATCAAGAATGGCTAGCATGTCATCCACTTCCACCAAAGAACCCCAACTTAATAAGCCATCCAAGTTTTTTGGAACTGAATCCACCACCAAAGACTTTATCTGAAAGGTTAAACTCCATTTCTTTACCAAAACTTTCACAGACAATACAGATAAAATTGCCTTTGCATTATCTTTCTGTAAAGAAGGAATGGTTGCTGGAACATGGGCTGGGCAAATCATCGATCAGCTCACCACTTCCCCTTCAATGCTCACATGGAAGTAATTTGAGGACAAATTTGAAAAAAGTTCTACCCAAGTAATGAAGGGGAGTTATCATGCAACAACCTGGATAGGTTAGTCCAGGGAAGAGGCACCACTTTGGAATATGTCACAGTATTCAACTCTATCACCAACACCACAGGTTATAATGACATGACCAACATTGAGAAATTTAAGAACAGTCTCAGGAAAGACATCAAGGATACCATCATGACAACCAGGGATACATTACTGGCTACCTTACAAGAATGGCAAAATCTCACCATAAGGTTAGACCAGAATGGATCCAACAATGACTTCCAGAACAGTATTCAATCTGGACAAGGCAGATGATTCCTTTACCCCATGATTTACTCAAAGGGGATACCAAATCCTGCTTACAGGAATTAAACCCTCACAGTATTCACACAATAGAGGACTTCTCTCCATTTGAAACATTCCAGAGAGAAGTATTCACACATGCAGGGTTTACCAGGAATGGAAGATTATTGGATGAAGGATGCAACAAAAGGAAACAAGAAGGAGCTTGTTTCAGATGTGGTATCAAAGGACATTTTGGCAGAGAATGTAAGGTCAAATGTGACCAGAACTATGGAACACCTAAGCCCACTTATGCAATAAGGGGAACCCAAGTATGCAATGAAGAAGAAGATCCCATGATCACCATTTCCTGTGCCCTCATGAAATTATCTGACAAAGACAAAGTGGAAATGCAAGATCTCTTCAAGATCACTCAGAATTTTTAAAGTCTCCTGAGTCAGTGATGGACAAAGGAGTAACTGATTCTAAGTTGGACATTGCAAGCAGGAACTCAAATTTGGACAATGAACTGTAAATATCATTCTCAAAATACAATGGTTCCCCATCCATTCACATTCCTGTCAAAATCTCCATAAGAAATCAGAAAGTTGCCACCAAAGCCTTATTCAACAGCGGTGCAAGAAGAATCTTAATCAATCAAGATTTCATATGATTACATCATTTACCAACCCAGAAACTCAAACACCACATACCAGTAAAGAATATTGATGGAACCAAGAATATTGGTGGGGATATCACACATACTAGTCATATCACCCTTGAAATCAAGAAAACAAACAGCGAACCCCATATAGAAACCAACAGATTCTATATCACCAATCTTGGAAAAGAAGACATCATCTTAGGAACCAATTGGTTATGACAACATAATCCCAATATAGATTGGACCAAAGATATGGTTTCCTTCTCATGCTGTCCATTGGAATGCTGACAAATCCCCACTACTATCACACCATCATTCTCTGAAGAAGATTCATTCCACATAGAAGATCAATGGACAATAAATGGACTAAACCTTTTCCACACCACCTTATCCATGCAAATCACCATGAACAATCAACATGATGGAAAGGGAATGGATCTCATTCCTATCCACCACCACAACCTAGGGAAAATTTTCAATGAAGAAGCTTCTACTCAATCACCTAAACAACATTCATGGGATCACACAATTGATCTGAAACCTGGAATGGAACCATATGCCAGAAAAGCATATCCTATTGACAACAAACAATGAGAAGCACTTAACAAATTCATATCTGAAATAGCAAATAAGGGATACATCTGCCCATCAAACTCTCCATGGACCACTCCATTCTTCTTTGTTGGGAAAAAGGATGGCAAATTATGTCCCTGTCAGGATTACCAAAGATTAAATGAAAGAACTATTGCCAACAAATATCCCCTTCCACTTATTCCTGAACTCATTGATAAGCTCAAAGGTGCTACCATATTTACCAAACTTGACCTCAGATGGGGATATAACAACATACACATCAAGGAAGGAGATGAACACAAAGCTGCATTCATAGCTGATGGCAAATCATGGGAACCTACTGTAATGTTCTTCAGTCTTCAGAATTCCCCTGCCACATCTCAATCCATGATTAATGCCCTATTTGATGACCTTATCACCATGGGTCATGTTGTCATCTATATGGACAATATCCTCATCTTCTCAAATGATCTCTCAGAACATTGGACATTAGTTTGTCAAGTTCTCCAACATCTTATTGATGAAGATCTATTCCTGAAACTGGAAAAATGTTTCCTTGAGAAGAAATTAATCAAATATCTTGGCATGATCATTTCACATGATCAAGTTCACATGGACCCTGCCAAGCTATCACCAACTGGCCTCTCCCAAAAAAGATTAAAGATGTACAATCATTTTTAGGGTTTGGAAACTTCTATCAATGCTTCATCAAATATTTTGTGAAGATGACCAAACCTCTTATGGAATTAACTCATAAAGACCAACCATGGGATTGGTCCAATCTCCAACAAATGGCATTTGAACAATTGAAAACAGCATTCACCACCACCCCAATTCTCTTGATACCTGATTTTGACACCCCCTTTAAACTTGAAACTGACATTTTAGACTTCAATTACAGCACCATCCTATCCCAACAAGGACCAGATTCCCACTGGCACCCCATCATGTACCTGCCCAAGCAAATGACTCCACCTGAACATAATTATATCATTTACAACAAGGAACTTCTTGCCATTATTTGTGTCCTAGAAACCTGGCATCATTACCTGGAAGGAAGTCCTCACCCTGTTGATGTTTGGTCCAATCACAAGAACCTTGAGTATTTCTATTGAAAGAGGTTACTTGGAAAGAGCACACAAACTGTAGAAAGAAGAGAATAATATTCTACAGGAAGAAATAGTGAGAAAACATAAAACATGAATGGCATAGAGAGTAGGTACTGACCTCAGTCTCTTTGTAGAAGACTGAGGGAAAAGAAAAGATGTGAGAGAAAATTTCTGTAACTAACAGGTCCATCTGTATCATCCCTGAGTCCCACAAGAGGTCCATGTGGCACAGCCATGCAGTTGTGTGCTGTTGCACGTGTTCGCTGTTGCATGTTGCTGTAAACTCCAACAATTTCTCCATGGCTAAACAGCTTAACTGACATCAAGCTTGCTGGAGCTTGTTCCTTTCCCACTTCAACTTTTTGATTTCTCACTGTCCTGGTGCCCTCAATAAAGCCAATTGTCTGACCAGGAGGCCAGACCATGAGGAGGGGGTAATTTTGGACAATTCTGATATTACTGTGCTAAATCCAAAAGTATTTTGCATAAACGCCACAGGAAGACACCTGACACCCACCCAATCAAAGAATATCAGACAACAAATCATTGAACAACTCAAAACTGATACACTGTCCCTAGAGATGTTCCAGAGAATCAAGAACCTTGGACCTCAGAAATTAACCCAAGGTATCCAAGAATGGAATTATAAAGATGAACTCCTTCTTTTCCACAGAAAGATCTATATCTCAGACAATAAAGAACTTTGAAAAGAAGTTGTACATATTCACCATGACTCAGCCTCTGCCAGACACCCAGGATGATGGAAGACATATGAACTCATCCAATGAGATTATTGGTGGCCAGGAATGTCCTTATTCATCAAAGCATATGTAGAAGGATGTGCAACATGTCAATCCACCAAGAATATCACACACCCCACCAAAGCTCTGCTCATTCCCACAGAAACCCCTCAAGAACCATGGCAACACATCACCACTGATTTTGTAACCAACCTTCCAGAAGTTAATGGATATGATTCCATCAACATCATGTTGGAAATACCTGCAGTATCCTGTTCAGCTTCTCTACCTCCATACTTACACACCTACACATCTTTCTTATGTCTTGCTAAATGCACATTTAACCTACTTACTTAACACACTGCTTCAGGATGATGCATGTCCCTCTACATATGGCAACTGTTGCCCTTTACTTACAAACTCCACTTCAACCTTAGCTCACTTACACTACATAAGGAGAAGCCCCCACTTACCACCTCCTCAGACATCTTACAATGCTGTCTGAGTGAGTACATCCCCACCTCCATCTTGTCTCTTCTTCTCACTACACCTGCAGCATCTACTACTACCATGTTATGGCACACGCTGTGCTCATAACATCTATTATTGCTGCAGGTTTGTACATTTACTTAGACATCTTACAATGCTGTCTGACATCTACTACTACCACATTATGGCACATGCTGTGCTCATAACATCTATTATTGCTGCAGGTTTGCTGCTCACCCTTCTTCCTCTTGGGGACATGATCACCATTATGCTATCAATCATACTGTTGCTCATCATCTGCCCATACCTGTGTGAACACATCATTGTTGACAAATACTCAAAAGCTATTATTATCACACCATGCAAGAAGACTATCACCACCTCAGAAACTGCACAACTATTCCTAAATCATGCATGGAAATGCTTTGGCCTTCCAGACAAGATCATTTCCAATTGAGGACCCCAATTCACTTCCAAAGTTTCACAAGAAATTTGGAAAGCATTAGGGATCACCTCCACAATGTCCACCACTTATCACCCACAATCTGATGGAGAAACTGAACATGTCAATCAAGAAATAGAACAGTACCTCTGAGCCCTTGGAGATCAATCACTGACTAACTGGCTTGAATTACTTCCCTTCACCAAATTCTCACATAATAACCACATTCATTCTACCACACAGAGATCTCCATTCAAGATCCTTATGGGATACAAACCCAGATTCACCATCAGACCAATCACCACACATGCTCCAGAAGCACAGAAGTGACTTCAACACATACAGAACATCCAAGAAGAGGTAACAGCAAGTCAAAAACTTACTGATTGAATAACCAAGAATTCCCATGACAAACACAGAACTACCTTCATCACCTATAAAGAAAGCAACCAAGTTTGGTTAGACAGAAAAAACCTCAAACTCCAATACCCAAAGATGAAACTAGCCCCAAAACAGTTTGGACCATTTCCTATCAAAGAAGTCCTCAGACCTGTCACTTATTGGCTCAAACTACTGCCAAAATGGAAGATCCATCCTGTGTTTCATATCATGCTTCTCACACCATTCAAGGAAACACCCAAACATGGCCCCTATATGAAACCACCCTCAGAGATAATCAAAGGTGAAATGGAGTTTGAAGTGGAGACAATCATTGGCTCCAGAGTGCAGAACAATGGGCAACTCCAATATTACATCAAATGGAAGGGATACCCTGAATCAGACAACACATGGGAACCACAAGGGAACCTGAGGAATGCACAACAGGAAATAGACAACTTCCACAAACAAAGGCCAAGTGCACCTAGACCATTGCACAGCCTGGGAATAGACTTATTCACTTTCCAAAATCACTTGACTACCCCCTGCACCCATACTTAAGGAAGTTGCTCTGTGTCCAAATTATTCATCACCCAACATGTCTTCTCTCCCCCCATCTTCAGCCTTCTCCTCCCCCCTCTCATCCTTGCCTCCCCTGTCCTCTGTACATCCCCCCTCCCCTTCACCAAGGAGGATGTCACTGCTGCCACCACCCCACCTCCACCCCTGCCTAGCCCCCTCTCCCTGGCCATGGGACTCCCTGGCCATTGGACCCTCCCCTGGGGGTCTTCCCCTTTCATCCACCACCCTGCCACCCCTTACCCCTCCCAGGTGACCTCCTCACCCTACAAGCCAGAGCTATCTCTGGTTCTGCCCCCCTCACCTCACCACCTCCTGCTCAGCCCACCCCCAGTGCCCTCTTTGGAGGAGCATATCACTGACACCCCAGCCTCCCTCCCAGGCCTTGTCACCACCCCCACCTCCCCAGTGGCCTCCTGGGGAAACCCCTCAGTAGGCTGGTGGCCCACCTCCCACCACCACATCAAGGCTTGGTCCTCTGTGTCCTCAACACCCACCCTGGCCCCTCCAAGAGGGGCATGCTTCAAGTGTGGCCAACACAGCCACCACTGGGCTCAATGCCACAACCCCCACTGCTGCCACACCCCCTACACCTGCCCCACCACCACCTACCCCTGCACCCACAACCCCAACCCCCACCACCACAACCCCAACCCCACCTTCACCACCTGGTGTGATGAATGAAAGTTCATCAAAGAGCACCACCTCTGCTCCCAATACACCCTCACCCAGGCTAGGGAGGAAGCCTACTACTGGGCACAACAGGCTGCCACCATCCCTCCCACCCACATCCCCCAACACCCCTGGTTCTTCAAAGGGGGCATGCCCAATGGCTTTGTCCCAGCCTGGGATACTGTTAGGCTCACACTAGACAGTGAGGTCACAAAAGTAAGAGGAGGGGATTGACAAAGGGATGAGGCAATACACTAAGGATGAAGTCACGCTATCAGGCAGATATCCCAGATGTATAAAGCTAAAGAATACATGCTACAGGAGTGCCCTATATATACTAAAGAGATTGGTGCACAGACCATGTGCTGTCACTATAGGGCAGGTACATGTAAGTAAGATGCACAGCATCTGTGAGAACTATCAGTAAGCAATGTGCAACATTGCACAGCATCAATAATCAATCATGAGAATATGAGTCATGTGTGTATAGTAATTAGTCCAATGATGAATGAATATGAGTCATAGATGATCACGATAAGATCTACAGATGATCTGATAAGATGAGATAATATATATCCTGTAGATCTTGAGTGATAAGATCAAAAGAAATTGTAAAATGAAAAGAAAAATAAGTACATCCTGACATACACCCTCCCATACCCCACCTATGAGGAGTAAGCAGAGGGTGAGGGGCAGTGGGTCAGGGGACCCCATCAAGCATTGCAGGTGACACATCGCATAAAGAGGGGGTGATGCTATGAGGCACTTGCTTTGGCACCTCATAACAGTTTTCTTTTTTTCTTTTTTTCTTTTTTTATATCTTACTTACTATAAGTGTAATATTAACTACAGCTTGAGTTTAGCTCATACTTATAGTAAGGATTCTTTCTATTCCTTTATAGTACTCTAGTATTTACATACTAGAGTGTGAGCTTAGCTCCAAGTACTATAAAAAAATTTCTTTCTCCTTTTTATCTTTCTTTATTTATTTACATTTACTTGCTAAGGACTATCATTATACAATTAGCAAGGACTTGTCCTATCTTGTCTTTATTTGTCTTTGTTTATCTCTGATTTCACTCACACTTGTGGCTACACTTACTTAGCTTACTACAGACACAACTTAGTCACATGATCTCATTGATTGCTGCACAATCATTGTTGATCTGTGAACTTTAACTACTTGTACTATCTTTAGGACTCTGGTTTTGTATAAGTAGTTGAAAGCCTGGTGGTCTTAAACCCCAGTCTGTGAGGCGCACGCTAGGACAGCGAGGTCACAACTGAAAGGATAAGGGGGATTGGAGCAGGAGAGACAATACACCTTAGAAAGTCACGCTGTATAGCGGATATCTCAGATGTATAAAGCTAAGGAGCTATCTACTACATGAGAGTCTTTATATACTACAGGGATCGGCGCACAGACCATGTGCTGTCACTGTAGGGCAGGTGTATGTAAATAGGATGCGCAGCATTGCACTGCATCAGTAAGCGTCTGTGGGAATTGTAGTCATAATTGTACAGTAAGCGGCCCGATGACTAAATGGGAATGAGTCATAGATAATCGCGATAAGATCTACTGATGATCTGATAAGATGAGATAAGATATCTCATGTAGATCTTGAGTGATAAGAGTAAAAGAAATCATAAAATGAAAGGAAAAATAAGTACGTTCTGACACAGTCTTGTTGACTTTGCAATCTAGGGATTCTCCTATACTGCACTTGACCTTAAGCTCATGACAACTCTCATCTCACTCACTAAGAACTAAGTCTAAGATCTCTAAGTCACATTAAAGTGTCACTAAGACATCCTATACTCGTCACTCTGGATCCTCATATAGTCATTGGTGGTATCATCCTCATCACTATCTCATTGATCCCACTCTTCATCATCATCAGGAACATTTACTATGCTTATCAAGCACATATCAACAACCTTGTTACCAGGGGTATTCTTATTGCAAATTTTCCCTAAGACTGTCCAATAGGCTGCTCTTAGCAGCAAGATGACCACAATACAGCACCTCCACACATGAAGAATACAAATGTGCCAGTAGAGTGGCAGTCTGGAGGGACACAGCACAGTCAGAGTCAGAGTGAGCTGAAAGGGATGTGCCCACTGCACCATCATAATGCAGTCTGAGCATGGTGGTGCCAGATAGGTACCACAGAACATGCTTGGCTGCAGACATGTGTTCTGGCATAGGGTTGGCTGCATACTGGGTGAGTGTGTTAATGGCATATGCAATGTCTGGCTGGGATACCACTGTGGCATACATGAGGCTCCCTACCACCTGCTGATAAGCTGACCATGTGGATGTGCTGGCAATGCTCATGGAGGGGACCAGTGCAAGAGCAGGAGGAAGAGGAGTGGATACTGAGTTACACCCTGCCATGCCAAATTGTGTGACAATGTCAACAATATACCATGATTGGCATAGGGTGAGGGCTTTGCATGAGTGGTCATGAGTGACCTCCAGCCTGAGATATTTTGTGGTCTCACCAAGGTCTGCTAAGAGCAGCCTATTGGATGGTCTTAGGGAAGGTTTGCTATAACAATACCCCTGGTAACAAGGTAGTTGGTATGTGCTTGATAAGCATAGTAACCATTCCTGATGATGATGAAGAGTGGGATCAATGAGATAGTGATGAGGATGATACCACCAATGACTAAACAAGGATCCAGAGTGATGAGTTTAGGATGTCTTAGTGATGCTTAGTGACTTAGAGATCTTAGACATAGTTCTTAGAGAAATGAAGTGAGGTTGTAGTGAGCTTAGATCAAGTGCAGTATAGGAGAATCCCTTGATTGTGAAGTTGACAAGACTGGGGTTTAAGACCACCAGGCTTTCAACTACTTATACAAAACTGGAGTTCTAAGAATAGTAGATGTAGATAAGGTTCACTTGATCAATGATGATTGCACAGCAATCAGTGAGATCATGTGACCAAGTCACATCCATAGTAAGCTAAATGTAAGGTAGCCACAAGTGTGAGTGAAACAAGATGTAAACAAAGATAAACAAAGACAAAATAAGACCAGTCCTTACTATAAGTAGGAGCTAAGCTCAACAACTGTAGGTAATACAACACTTATAGTAAGTAAGAAAAAGACAACAGAAAAAAGAAACATGTTATGAGGTGCCAAAACAAGTGCCTCATAACATCACCCCCTCTTCATGCAATGCATCACCTGCAATGCTTGATGGGGTCCCCTGACCTGCTGCCCCTCACCCTCTGCTTACTCCTCATAGGTGGGGTATGAGAGGGTGTCCCAGGCTGGGACAAAGCCATTGGGCATGCCCCCTTTGAAGAACCAGGGGCATTTGGGGATGTGGGTGGGAGGGATGGTGGCAGCCTGTTGCACCTGGTAGTAGGCTTCCTCCCTAGCCTGGGTGAGGGCATATTGGGAGCAGAGGTGGTGCTCTTCGATGAACTTTCATTCATTGCACCAGGCAGCAAAGGTGGGGTTGGAGTTGTGGTGGTGGGGGTCAGGGTTGTGGGTGTGGGGGTGGGGCAGGTGTAGGGGGTGCAGCAGCAGTGGGGGTTGGGGCATTGAGCCCGGTGGTGGCTGTGTTGGCCACACTTGAAGCACACCCCTCTTGGAGGGGCTGGGGTGTGCTAAGAGCAGCCTATTGGACAGTCTTAGGGAAGGTCTATATTGTTACTCCTGGTAACCAGAATAGGAACGCGTGTTTGATGCACATAATAGAGGTTCCTGATGATGACGAGGATCGGGATTAATGATATGGTTATGAGGATGATTCCACCAATAATGATATGAGGATCCAGAGTGACGAGTGTAAGATGTCTTTAGTGACATTTAGTGACTTAGAGTTCTTAGACTTAGTTCTGAGAGAGTGAAGTGAGATCGTAATGAGCTTAAGTCAAGCGCAGTATAAGGAGAATCCCTAGATTGCGAAGTTGACAAGACTGGGGTTTAAGACCACCAGTCTGTCAACTATTTATACAAAACTGGCGATCTAACTATAGTAAAGTTGCGCAGTGATGCGCAGTAAGTAAACGTCC
>QLPN01004943.1:0-16956 GCA_003314395.1 Albatrellus ellisii | reverse complement strand
GTTCTCACGGATGCTGCGCATCCGTCAGCAGTACTCACACACTTGCTGCACTTCTAGTTACTGTTGACCTGCCCTTATGTACTGCACCTGGTCCGTGCACATGTTCCAGTACTATAAGTAGATAGGTAGCTAGACGAATAGACTCCAGCTTGTTACAGCTGGTTCCATCCCCTCTTCTATAGTCTGAGTCTCCTCATCCCTTGGGCTAAGATCCAGGGCAGCTCCCGGTCAGTCTCTGCAAAGGAGAGCAGGGATACATCAGGAGTCGGTGGTCTCATGCTATGGATGTCCACCATAGGCTTGACAATCCTGACACTAATCTGCTTGTGAATGGTGCATAATTTCTCTTTCTTCTTCTGTGGACAGTCACACGATATATGCCCCTTTTCTCTGCAATTGAAGCAAATGATTTCTCGATGTCTTTGCACACAATCTACATCCATTGGTACTGTCTCATTGCTGGCTTTATGGGCTGTTCCAGAAGGATTAATGACATTATTTTGAGTGTTAGCATTTCAGTTGTATCTGGGTCCCCAGCTTGAGGATCCCCTGTCTGCAACCAATTGCTTAAACTCTTGCATATGTTGATCTGTACTCTGTGCCATTTGTTGCCATGATAAGTATGTGGAAGGGGGGGGATTGATATTGTAAATTCTTTGGAGAAGATCCACATTTAATCCTCTTTTGTAGCAATCGATGAGTGCTTCTTCATCATATTTTGTTTTTGCTGCTACTAAAAGGAATTCTGTGGTGAATTCTTCTGCTGTTTTTCCTCCCTGTCATAGTTTGTGTAGTTCTTGTTGCACCATCTGTGCTTCATCTGGATCACCAAATTGCACTCGCAGTTTCATATCGAAGTCCATCCAATTTGTGAAAGGTTCTGGATATATTGGATTGTTAGGATGGACTTCATGTAATCGCTGCTTTGCGACTACTAGGTTTCTCCATGCTTCTGTGCTTCCTCCTATCATGTATGATAGGGCATATGTGATTCTGTCGCTGTCCATCCATGTTTTATTTGCCATGAATACAAGAAATAGTTCTTGTATGAAGGAATCAAGTTTGTCATGCTTCCCCAAGTATGGAGTAGGTGATGAAACTTTTACCTGGTGTTGGGCAAATACATGGCCCATGGGGGCAGCAGTGAGGCCAGAGATATTTGTCAAATGTGGCACTTGGGTTTGGGGGGCAGATAGCATCGATGTTATTTTGGCCAAGGATTTGGTAATCTCGACCAATGCATTCCCCATTTCCAATTGATGTGTTTGCTGCTGTTGTTGTGCCAATTTTGATTGTTCTATCTCATGCCTCATTATCTCCAACATATCCTCCAGATCCACTATCCAAGTCACCATTGGCGTTATTTGGTCGTCATCCATCCTTTCTTCTGAAGAGTCTGGTATTACTGCTGTTGATTCTCTTGCTTGCCAATTTGATGGACCACTCATCTGATGATTTCTCCTCTGAAGATGAATTGTTGGGGGAGCGAATTATAATATGGGCTGGTTCTTTCCCAGTAGTGAGGAAAGAAGTTCCACAGGAATTCTTCAGGATGAGTAGCATAGTATGGGTTGTGGAGCTTGAAGAACCAGACAGCTTGTTGATGGCGATATTCAAATGCATTGCCATAGAAGCAGATGAGGGCTTGGGAAGTACGAGGTCATGTGGGTGGAGGTAAAGAAGAGGTAAGTCTGGTGTATGATTTGCCCAACCTAGTCCTCTTTTCCAAGCAAAGTATTCTCGGAATGATGAAAAATAAAACTGTGCAAAGTGAAAACTCTTTGTACCTTTTTCAAGGGTACAAGCCATTTAAACACAGAGTGGAAGGATGGGTGTAAGTACTAGTATGTATGTGTTACTTGTACTATGAAAGAATTCTTTGTTATTGTAAAAGTTATAGTATCTCTGGTCCAAACAGTTGTCAGAGAG
Organism: Albatrellus ellisii; assembly: GCA_003314395.1. Taxonomy (NCBI): domain Eukaryota; kingdom Fungi; phylum Basidiomycota; class Agaricomycetes; order Russulales; family Albatrellaceae; genus Albatrellus; species Albatrellus ellisii. Next base: position 15,027 of record QLPN01004943.1, on the reverse strand, counting down.
ATCTTCGATGCCCCACTAATTGGTAGACACCCTAGCACTGCTCACTGAGGCAATGTAAGGCCTGGCACTGCAGCTGAACTACAAAGAAATTCGAGAACTATAACAATACAACACTCTCTTTGAGTGAGGCAGGAGGGGAGTGATGATGGTGAGAGGAGAGGGGTAGTCATGTGTGAGGTTGCAGAAAGAGAGCTGAATACAATTGTGAGGCCGACGTCTGCCAGCAAGGTCACACAATGTAGAGAAAGGGGATGGCTTACAAAAGGGATGAGGTCACACTTGTAGCAAACAGATATCCCAGATGTATTCAGCTGAAGAGTAACTATGATACAGCTGAAGTATATATATACTAATGGAAACCTGCACACGGACCATGTATGTACTATAGGGCAGGTATATCATAAAGGAATGTGCAGCATTCCTGTGAACAATCAATAAGCAACTTGCACAGGATCAGTAAGGATGCGCAGCATCTGTGAGAAGCTCTGTAAGCGACTGTGAGAATATGTATCATATATGTATAGTCATCAGGCTGATGACAAATGAAGAATGAGTCATACATAATCGCAATAAGATCTACATGATCTGATAAGATATCTTGTGTAGATCTTGAGCAATAAGGATAAAAGAAATCATAAAATGAAAAGAAAAATAAATGCGTCCTAACAAGCTGGAGAGATAATTGGAATAGGTCTGTAAGTTGAGGTTGGTCTGTAAATTGGACTTGGTCTGTAGATAATGTACTATTTTCTGTTGCAATAAGCTATGTATACTTTCATAGATGATTGTCAGGCTGCTATTATTTTCTCTATTTTTCTCTTCATTTTCCTCTATTCTCTTATGCCTATATCATCATAGATCTTACAATCACTCTTGATCTATTGAAGTGATTCCCACAGTCATGCATACCTTCTCTTCGTCTTTATCAGCCAATGACATGCATGTTGTCCAATTGGAGATCAGCCCATTCTATTTTTAGTTATGATTCATTTTCTCACTCTTACTGTGGATGTTCACCAATCCTTCTCACACTTGCTGCAGAGTATCACCAATCACTCCCACAGTTGCTGCAGAGCCTCAGTCAGCACTTATGCATCCCCTCTATTATTAGGTATGACATCATTACTATACTTTCTCATTCTCTGGCCCTATACTGTACTGCATGGTCTGTGCACACTTTAGGATACTATATATATATAGGACTCCTAGCAGTTTATTCCCCAGTTCTGATCATCTGGATATCCACTAGGTACAGTACCAGTTCTCCTCTCTTTTACTATATACTAATATATCTGGGATATCCACTAGTTGAAGCACAATCGTCCTTTTTCTTGTTTTAAGTCTTTTATCAGTTGTTCAGCTTCAACAAAGCGTCAGCCTCACAATGATGCTTTATAATTCAATGTTGCAATGCAACAGGTTTTTACACTAGTCTATATTATTAGGGGAGCTCAGTTTGTAAGCAGTCCCATATTAGGGAAAAACCGAGTGTAATGAGGCCAACATATGATTTTTTGTAGTTTGAAGCACCACTGCTAAGACTGTCCTGCCCTGGTGTAGCATGCCATGTGCAGCAGCACAGCATGTGTGCAGCAGTGTCTGGCCTTTTTACAACTGCTCACACTGCATGCACTGGCTGCTCTCACCAATGCTATGATGCCCAAGCCTCTACCCCCACACTGCATGTACTGGCTGCTCACTACTGCCATGTACTGCACCCATGGGCTGCTCACCAGCTTCATCATCCCTATCCCCATGTTGCATGTGTTGGCTGTTCACCACCACCATGTGCTGCATGTGCTGGCTGTTCACCACCATGTGCTGCATAGGCTGGCTGCTTATCTTTTTTATTATAACAAAAAGCAGGAGCTGACTCATTTACTCTCCCCACAGACTATAACTCCCTCCCTCCCATGCTGCCACTGTACCAGCACAGTGCAGCAGCTTGCTGGTTCACTGCCCATGTCCACTCAAGAGGACATGGGCAATTGGTATGTCCATCATCCTGTGCCCACCCACACACCCACACTGCCACCATAACAGTGTGCAGCCCCCTACCTACCCATGTGGCCACTGTTCAAATAGTGTGCTGTGCATGGCCCAGTACTGCACCTCCACCACAGCATGCTCAACAGACACTGTGTGGTTGAGGTGCTGGCTGGCAACTGCACAGCACATGAAGTTGTGTGGGCCTGCACTGCTCTCAGCCATGTGCCCATGTTGTCACTGTGTCAACAGTGCAGCCCCCTGTTTGCCCACTTGCCCCACCCACATCCACTCAAGATGGCATGAGCAATTATTGCATCTCTCCTTCCCTTTCTTTCCAATATCTGAGGCACACTGCCTGCTCACACACTCACATTGCTGCTGTGTCAACAGTACATGACCCCCTACTTGCTTGCCCACATGCATGCCACACTGCTGCAATACCAGCACAGCATGGCCACCTGCTGGCTCACTGCCTGCATCCACTCAAGATGATGTGGGTGACTGGTACATCCCTTCTCCTGTGCCCAACTGCACACCCACATCACCACTGTGTCAACAGTGTGCAGTCACCTACCCACTTGCACCACCACTGTACAAACAGCATGGCCATTACCTCTGCACCCATGCCACCACTGTGCAGACCTCCACATATTCCTCCTGCATGCACACTGCACTGCACAACCCAGGTACAGTATTGTCATTGTGAAGGAGAATGTGTGCCACAATAGCAAGGGTGGCACACTGCAGGTGGACTATGATGGGCAAGACTCAAGCACAAGCATGCTGGGGCTGATGTTGGAGCCAGATTCTGCAGCTCAAGGAGATCATCGATATTGCACACTGGCAGCATGGCCTTGAGGCAGCATGCCTGCACAACCACAAGGAGCTCATATGCCTGGGACAGCACATTGAGAGTGGGAACACAATGATAATGCACAAGCTTGCCCAACAGGGCATGACCATCAGTGAGGTGTACAACATGGTCCAGGTGCATCCCATGTTTGCTATTCTCACCATATCACACTAACCCCCCTGCCTTGCCCCCTCACAGAGCATTAGTCTCCAACAATACAGCATCAAGCTACCTGCCCCCTGCCAGTGTGTCACCCTGCAAGCTTCATCATACCTTCACCCACACCATGCTTCTCAAGCTGCTCCTGGTCCTAGCCCAACATGTAGCAGAAAAAGCATGCCCTCCTGATGGTGTTTGCCCATATCCTGCAACTCTGCAGCACATGCCAGCCCTACACCTAAATGGCCTGCCCTGCTCTGTCTCTCCTGGGCCAACTACATGAACATGATGCTGCTGTCCACCATCCTCTCAAAGCTGTCCTCACCATCCCACAAGCAAGCACCTGCCAATATCTCATGCACACTGCCCACCTCTGAGCCATGCCTCCCATACAAGGCTGATCCCCTATCACTGCTCCCACCCACAAGCAGTCTCTCCAAATCCACAGACAGTTTTCATACAGTGCAAATGGTGTGCATGGGTACAGCCACCTGCCCACCTGCCTGCACAGCATGGCAACTTGCCTGCTTGCCACACCCACCTCCACTCAAGGTGACACAGGTGTAGGGATGGATCACACACATGCTTATGGGTGTCAATCAGGTCATGCATCACACAATATTCATGTGCTACATGTCTGCAGTGAGGCTGCAAGACAGCAGTGACTCAGACAAGTCATGCACAGGCACACCTTACACTGCACATGGTGTGGAGGGTCGCACTGTTTGACCTTGACAAGAACACTCATCCAACTCATGGGTCATGGTGTGTGGAGCAATGGGTGGCAGTTGTGGTGGGGGAGCATGCCACAAAAACTGAAGCAAGTTCATGATACTGGGTATGTGTGTTCTTTTGTGGTACTACCCATATTGTGCTTAATGCCCAGTGCACCAGCAAACATACAGCTTTACCATTGTCATCATATCAAACCAGGCACTCAAGCTCACAAACTTGGTAGAGTGGAAGAACAAGCTCTGCTCATATCTGTGATGGTGCATGTCATTGGTGTGCTACTGTTCATGTCTTATACTCTGCCTGGCACAGATCACTGATGTCCCATTCCACATCTTTATGGCTACAGTGAAGGACAGCTTCCACAAGCCCACACTCAGCATGTGGTGCGAGCTCTGGCATGAGCTCAAGTGCACATTCAGGGAGGAAGGCATACAAATTAGTTGGTGTTCCCTTGGCACTGTATTTTGATGGTGCATCTCAGACAGTGTCCTGCCTGATGTGCACATGAGCATTCAGTTTGTGTACATGCACATTGTGCACAAGGTTGCTAACAATATTTGCTCTGAGTCTGCACCACAGATAGTGCACTACACTGATGCAGGTGTACAGGCATGGAGGGGGCTGGTCCAAGAGCACTGCATGGCACAGTGTAGACATGGAGCTTGATGGCCATCCTCAAGCTCTGTACTGCATCCATTTCATATCCAATCAACATCATGAAGGAGACCATGAGGCACTTGACACCATGCTTGGGCTCAGAAGGCCATGCTGGTGCACACCAGTAGATGGACATTGTGCACTCTTTGCCCTTTCTTTCATTCATCCTCAACTCACATAGAAACCCTCAACTTCCTTATAACATCACAGGTATATGTTCTATCAACAGAACTATCAATTACCAACTTTGTGCATATTGTGCATACACTTCTATTTACATCTATCATTCTTTCCTTTTATTTTCTGTTGCTATATGTATCTACATGTAACCCTGCAGCTTACTCATGACTACATCCACCTGACATCTATCTGATCCACCCCCTACATATGTCAGAGTTATCTATGTCAGAGTATCACATGTCTTCAGACCTCATCACATTACCATACTTCCCACTGCCTGCCTCATGCATTCCATATCTCGTCGAGCAGTACTAAATGACCCCAGAACTTAGGATCCTACTTCCTGCCTTCATCTCTCTTGTTTCTCCCTCTGTATCCTTACATCTGTCATTCTCCATAGTTGAGATCCAGTCAGTCGTCCAGTTTAGTTGCCTCTGCCCGATCTTGTCTCCTTCAAGTGTTCCACGCACAACCATGTTTCCACTACAACTGTAATCATGTCTTATTAGTTGATATTTCAATCCAACAGGTGTTTACTCTATCTTGACATTTTCCAAACCTCTTGGTCAGTTCTGTTGATACTATCTTTTTAAACAATAACATGTTTGGAAGAATGTTCAGGCTATGTTTTTCTGTATTGTATCCATGAGTGTCATTGTGCCTGCAAGTAGGCTGGGTACTTTAGCTATACAATCATGTTGGTCTTTCTTTTATTTTTATGCATCTATGCTTAAATGCTTTGGCAATGTTGATTACTATATTTTCTCTTTTACTTTCTCATAATCATCTCTTTCACAGGTGCTGTGTTCCTGGGATGATGATGGACAAGGACATGGATGAGTAGTGATCATTGTCAGTACAATGCACCTGCACAGGCTTTGCCAATGGGTATGCCTGGGTATGGGTATGGGTCTATTGGTTTTCCAGTCTACATCAGTAACCATACAGTTGATGTTTCTGTTCTGCTTTGTGTTTTCACAGTTTAAGAGGTGTTTTTTTCTGCCCTTCTATATATTTATAACCTACAATACTACTGCATGCCATCATTGCTATGGGCATGTGTTTTCATGGCTGATAGCCAGTGATGATCAATAGGGATGGGGATATGACAGGGACATTGACAAGGTCTGTTGCAACTTATCTATAGTCACACAGATAAATATTTGATTGTATCTTATTTTGTCAATGTTGCAACACAGCAGGTCTATACTTTACAGCTGGAGAGATAATTGGAATTGGTCTGTAAGTTGGGGTTGGTCTGGAAATTGGACTTGATCTGTGGATAGACAGAGTATATTTATGCTGCAACAAGCTATGTATATCTTCACAGATGATGCTTTATAACTTGATGTTGCAATGCAACAGGTTTTTACACTAGTTCAATTAAAGGGGAACTCTATAATTTGAAAGTTCACGGGTGGGACTCGAAAATTTAGATCTAGAGTCCATCTAGTACTTCTAAATGCTCACGGGAAGTCACCCAATATATATAGGAATTTCGAGACCGTACTAAAAGTAGACGTTTCTTATCTACCTGTGTTTTCTCTCCCACACCGCGCTCTCAGCGATCACTGTCAGAACTCATCATGGTCTTCGTCGGATACCTACACTGGGGCGCGTCGGACGCATTCCTCAAGGACATCAACATCGACAACACGTACCTGTCGAACAGCGTCTCTTTCCCCGGCTGCAAAGAGTGATGACACGCACACACATCCCCCTTATCACGAGCATGTACTTACCCATCCCCGCAGGATCTTCCGCGGCTTCGAGAACGAGAACAAGCGCGAGGTACACTACTTCGTCGGTACCTGCCCTCTCCCTTGCTCCATTCCTCTCAGGCGCTGACCGCGCGCCCGCTCACAGCCTGGGACTCTAAGTCACTCCCAGCGCACAAGGCAGCAGTGGGAAGCACCGCGGTGCAATCAACGTTCGCCACGGCCCTCGCGGGCCTCGCGGCCGGCGGTGCCGCCGCGCGCGGGTCCATCTCACCGCTCCACATCGAATTCGGTGCGGGCTGCGAGCGCGTGTTCGCCGCGCCCGTGACGGAGATCTGCTTCGTCGCACCGAAGAGCGCGCACGGCGCCGAGGGTACAGAGGCTGTGCTGATGCGGCTCGTCGGGTGCATCAACGCCGGCGCCACTGGCGCCGTCGCGGCGCAGTGGGGCCGCGTCGTCAAGGGCGAGAAGGCGCCGGGGCCGTATCTGTTGGTCATCGGATGGAAGACGGTACTGGTCGGTCCTTTTCTTCGTGGGAACTGGAGCGCTGCCAGGACGCTGACGGGGCTTGGAAACGCAGGGCCACTCGGACGCGATCGCTGTCGAGCCCCTCGCGCCTGTGGTAGCTGATCTGAAGAAAGTGAGCAACGTGTCGTTCGTGCACGCATACCTCAAGCCATTCGGCAAGAAGGCGTGAACCACCCCCTCTCGGGGACTATCGTAGGGTATTGATTGTGGCTAAGGATATGTACATAACTTACTCGGAAATGCTTTTTCGTCGTCATCTCCTGCCTCTGGCATTCACAAGCGCTACCGTAACACGCTAATCGGCTTGGGCAGCCAGCGTCCGTGCATCTTGATACAGCAGGTGGGCCCACTGCGCGGGTACAGTGAGACAGAACTGTGGGTAGCAGCAAATGATAATAGCTGGATCACTGAAGTTGTCGAGACGATCACTGGTGGGGTATGAGCGTGAAGAAAGCATTGGGATATTCAGGTTGATTTCTCAACGACACAACATCTCGGCGGCGGATAACCTGTGAGCTGCTGAGTCTGAAGTGAGCGAAAGAGAGTGTTTGTGCCGAGCAAGCCGAGAGCGCGACTCCCATGTACTGTACTGTATACTACGGTACTGGATGCGACTACAGTTCTAGACGATCGGAAAGTCAGGCAGAACCTCGATGTAAACTCCATGGTCCCATATCAGGGAACTGCTACTTTTGTGGATGCGGCTTGACCTTACAAGCTCTCGCGCTACTATTCTTTGTATCAAGATCGCGGATTTGTTAGTTGACTCACACCGTCCACGACCGATGATGGAACCTAGACGAATAGTTGTACTCATATCTGGCTCAGGTATGTATGCCTAATCATTACAGCACACCTTCTATCTAGCAATCACCTTCGCAGGCACAAATCTACAGGCGCTTATCGACGCACAGAACACCCCACAGCTCCCACACGCATGCATTACACTCGTGCTCTCGAACCGCAAGGCTGCATACGGACTTAAGCGTGCTGCGTCCGCATCCCCGCCTATCCCGACTGCATATCTCGCCCTGCAGCCCTTCGTGAAAGCGCATCCCGGCGCCACGCGTGACGATTATGATGCGGAGATCGCACGCATCGTCATGAACGAACGCCCGGACATTGTCGTGCTTGCTGGCTGGATGCATGTTCTCGGTGAGGCATTCCTCGATGTCGTCAGCGGTACGCGCACTCTGGAGGGCCTCGAGCACGTCAGCACACCTATCACGGTCATCAACCTCCACCCGGCGCTGCCTGGCGCGTTTGACGGCACAAATGCAATCCAGCGTGCCTACGAAGCATTCCATCGGGGTGAAGTCGAGAAGTGTGGTGCTATGGTGCACCGTGTGGTGAAGGAGGTGGATCGCGGAGAGCCAATTGTGGTGAAGGAGGTAGAGTTTCGGCAGGAGGAGTCGCTGGAGGCGTTTGAGAAGCGAGTGCACACAACAGAGTGGGAAATCATCGTTGAAGGGGCCAGAAGGGTTCTGGATGAATCGAAGCCAGTGGTTTGAGGTCTATGTATTGATGATATAGTATTGAAGTTTTTGTTTGGTTGCATGAACATCAGCCTGTTCATCAGTGGGTTACATTGCACGCTAATGGGTGTCCCCTGGTGAGAATGTGCTTACGGAGTTGCCCAAAGGCTAGCTCTATCTCTCCACATGGCTTCTCCATTAATGGATTATTTGCCAGCTATTGTAGGTCCTAGATTTCTCTGAACCGACTATATTTTTAACACATCGGAGTTCTCTGTGCGAGGACGGGTGATAGTGTCCGGGGTACACGCAGGAGGTTACCTGACTCCAGAGTCTGCGCCACCGCGTATTGGCATTGTTCTACAACTGCCATGGCAGCAGCAGCCTCCAAGGTCTCCTTCACCATCCGTCGTCCGACTCCAGATTCGCGCGCAACGTCGACGGGAGCGGATTCAGATGAGCCATCATTCAAGATACCTGCTCTTCCGCGCCATCTGGCGTCCTCCCGCCCGTCGACGCCTAGTAGCCCGCTTGCGCTCAGCGTTCCCGCCTCCCCTAAGCCCCGCACACGTACATATACGCAGACTGCGGGCTCGAGCGATGATGAGCAGGTGACAGAGCCCCAGGATGAACTTCTGACGGACTTCGACCAGTTTGGTGTGCAGCGGTGTGTCACATCTTGTCGGCTCCCTTCCTTGAATCCCTCAAACCTGCGCGTCGGTTCTCAACTCACAAAAGACTGTTTTTGCACCTCATCTAGGGTCAACGGACAGCCGCAGAAGGAGGAGCCGCTGGTCATTCCGGCGCTCCAGAACCGCGATTGGCGCGAGATCGCTCGCAGGCGTCGTGGCAACTTGTCATATGTCCCCCCGAGTGGCCGGGCGGGAACGGGGGAGGATGGCAGTGTTGGTGGACTCGGTACACGGGACTCGATTAACTCGGGTCCGCAGCTGGAGGGCCTGCAGTTTCGCGCGAAACGGGTCAAGGCTGAGATAGAGAACATGGAGAGCGAGGCCGTGGAAACTATAAAAGGAGAACAGGTGAAGGCCGAGGAGACAGAGGAACAGCAGGCTATACGTGCCCTCCTTGCTGGCGAGGGCAGCGAAAGCGGATCTCTTATCGACATCATCCCGACGAGTGGTGACCGATTCGGCCGGCGCCCAACAGAGGACGATGCATTCCGACAGGACATCGACGTGTTGCCTGGCGAGGCAACCCTTGCGGACTACGAGCGGGTGCCTGTGTCACAGTTTGGGGCTGCACTGCTGCGCGGAATGGGCTGGAAGGAAGGTACGGCAGCAAGCAAGACGCGCCAGGGGCCCGTTGAGCCGTGGTTACCCCAGGCGCGGCCGGCGTTGCTGGGCATTGGCGCGAAGGAGAGGGAGGCCTTCGACGATGGGAGTGATAGAAAGAGAGGGAAACCGAGGCCCGAGAAGAGGTATGTGCCTGTTGTAAAGAAGGAGAGGGAGGGCAGCACAGGAGATCAGTCGGGCTCGAGTTCGAGACGGAGGTCGCCCGAACCCCCATCGCGAGCAAGATCATCCGCTAGTTCAAGGCGGGCGTCAAGGTCGCCGTCTCCGGGGCGACGAAGCCATAGGGAGCGTGACCGCGATCACGAGCGGGCATATGCTGACCGGAGCCGTGATAGCGATTATGAGCGTCGCCGAGACCGAGAGCGGGACAGAGAGAGAGAGCAGTCACCGGGGTCGAGCAAGAGAGACTACGACCATCGGAGGTGACGGTGGGCACGGTCTTGGCTACAGCAGACGTGTAATTGGCATGGGATTGGCTGAGGATGTAGATAGACTTGTGGGCTGGACAAGCATATGGAAAGAACCATCAATTCGATGGGCGCTGTGCGAAAGAGTCCACGACCATACGTATACGGTACACGGTAAGACTAACGTTAAACGGAGCGGTCAGTCATTGCAGGGTCTGCACGACCCACGTGAATGACCCTGGTTTTCGTGCTCCTCTTATCTACTGCATTTCTATCCCTAACATTGTCCACGCACTATCGCTCGATACTGTTCGCGCAATGTCCACGGGATTCAACTACCCGCCCTCGTCTCGCACCTTCGCACACCAGGCCCAGCTCCCCAAGCTCCCCATACCGCCCCTCGAGGATACCTGCAGACGGTACCTGACAGCCCTCAAGGGACTTCAGGACCCAAAGGAACACGAAAACACGAAGCGCGCCGTCGACCAGTTTCTGCGCACCGATGGGCCAAGGATGCAGGCTAAGCTCCAATCCTGGGCTGAGAACAAGGCCAGGTGCGGTTCCTCGCTTGAGTTCTGTGTGGCGGTTCTGAGCTAGGGGCGCTCTCTGTTCAGCTATATCGAAGACTTTTGGTATGTATAGGTCGTGCCATCATTGTCCTGCCTCGTACATGATACCGGCCCCCCAGGTACGAATCGTATCTCTCGCACTCGGATCCTGTCGTCCTGGCACTTAACCCCTTCTTCGTGCTGGAGTGAGTATCCTTCCCAACTGCTCTTTATGTACTAAGGACGATGTCCCCCCATGACGTCGATAGCGCTATTAGGCGCTCTGGCGTGCCTGCGCGTCGTATGCATCGCTTAGTTCTTTTGCTCTTGCTCTCTCTACGTATAGTGTTCTGCGTGCGTTGTATACTTACTCACATCATGCGCTTTTAGAAACGACCCCACTCCAGACCGTGGTTCTCAGCTTCCTCGAGCTGCTTCGCTCATAATTTCTTCCCTCGGCTTCATTCATGACTTGCGTGCAGGCATCCTCGGTCCAGACGCCGTACGCGGCGAGCCTCTTGACATGGACCAATATTCCAGGCTGTTCAGCACTGCACGCATTCCAACCGAAGTAAGTAGTGCATTCCTTTTTGACCATCTGGCGTGAGATTCACTATCAGCATAGAGAGGATGTAAGATGGTGGTTGCCTCCGACTCAAAACACGTCGTCGTCGTCCGCCGCGGACAGTTCTGTAAGCCAGCACCATTTGTGTGCCCCTGCATAGTAAGGTAACTTCTCGGTTGTAGATTGGTTTGACGTGATCGACGACCAAAGCCGACCGATGCGCACTGAGCGCGAGGTCCTCCGCATCCTGCAAGCCATTGTATCAGACGCCGATGAGCTGCCCACCTCAGAGGTAGCTATATGCGTGTGGACAGTTGTGAAAGCAAGCTACTGATCACAGACGCGGCAGGTCGCTCGCAATTCGATTGGCGTCCTGTCCACAGAGAACCGTAAAGTCTGGTCCGATTTGCGCAACACTCTTGCACGTGACCGCAACAACGAGGAGTGTCTGCGCGTCGTTGACAAAGCCCTGTTCATGGTCTGTCTCGACGACGCTGCACCCGAGAATGTCGCGGAGCTTTGCAGCAACTTCCTTTGTGGGACCTACAAACTTAAGGACGGCGTCCAAGTCGGCACGTGTACGAACAGGTGGTATGACAAGGTAGGGCATATCCTATTACTAACTCTGACAATCAGGTGCTAAGTGCCTTTTCAGTTGCAAATTATAGTTTGTGCGGATGGTGCAGCCGGCATAAACTTTGAGCATACTGGTGTCGACGGGCACACTGTGCTAAGGCATGAGCACCTTGACTGACACTCGCATAACCTGTTGACATGATTATCAGGTTTGCTGCAGACGTATTCACGGAAGGTCTGATGCTCTTAGCACGCTCTATCAACCCGTCCGCCCCGACCCTGTTTCATGCGCCGCTATCGCCGCACGCTCAGTCGTACCGTCCGCCCCGCGGCGCGTCGCGCCCTCCTGCGCTATCTAGCGAGTATAGCGACACGTCACCCAGGAAGCTCGAGTGGACGCTCACGCCAGAGCTGCGCGCAGGCATTCGTTTTGCCGAGACGCGCCTCAGCGACCTTATCTGCCAGAACGACTGTCAGGCGCTCGAGTTTAAGGGCTTTGGGAAAAACCTTATCACTAGTCATGGGTTCAGTCCGGATGCGTTTGTGCAGATGGCGTTTCAAGCGGCGTATTTTGGGCTGTACGGTATGTTGCGCGGAATCATTTGATTGATCACTGTACAGATATATGAATAGGTCGGATTGAGTGTACCTATGAGCCAGCCATGACCAAGGCGTTCTTGCACGGGAGAACGGAGGCAATTCGGACCGTCCAGCAGGAAAGCGTGGAGTTCGTCAGGGTCAGTCCCCGATTTTCTCCGTCAAGATTCATCTCTTGACGGTACTTCATCCAGACTTTCTTCTCAGAGGAATCGGCGTCACAGAAGATTGCGGCCTTACGCAAGGCTTGTGAGCGACATGTCAAGTTAACAAAAGAGTGCAGTCAAGGTCTTGGACAAGATAGGTCTGCAGCTACTCATGAACCAGGGTCCACGGCACTGATGCGATATGTAGGCACCTTTATGCAATCTACTGCCTGATGCGCCGAGAGATGAACGAGGGGACGCTGGACCCGTCTCCAGACGACCTGCCGCCGTCCCCGTCGAGCGAGAGCAACAGCAGAGCCAGAATGCCTGCGATCTTCACCGACAATGGATGGTCTCTGCTCAACACCTCCATCCTGTCGACGTCAAACTGTGGGAACCCAGCGCTGCGATTGTTTGGGTTTGGCCCCGTCGCCGCAGACGGGTACGGCATAGGGTATATCATCAAGGACGATGGGATCTCCGTGTACGTGCTGTGTCGTTGCGTGCCCTGTGAGGCTTGTAATGATGTTGATCACCCAGTTGCGCATCGTCGAAGCATCTGCAGACGCGCCGCTTCTTGGACACGTTGAAAGGCTTCCTGCTCGATGTGCAGCGCATTCTTGTGCAGCTTCACCGTGCCGCGAATGAGCGACCAGAGCCATTTGTAGACCATGCGGGTATCCTGCGTGACTCGAAGACCGGGCGGCCCATCAACGGGGTTTTCAGCGAGGCCGAGGACGAGGACGACATTGATACCATGTGTAAGCCCTTTATTACTTTCATCTCGCAGGGGATGGTGGGCACTAATGGACTGGTAGCTGGGTACTCGTTCTTTGATAGCCACGATGTTGACCTCCTTGGGCGCGGAAGAACACGGTCTGCGCACTATAGAGTCGGTACGTTCGTCGCGTGTTTTGGTACATTTACTATTCTGAGCGAAGGTCACGTTTGGGCATGTGCAGGGAAAATTATACCGTTCCCAGAGTATTAGAGTCTCGGGCGTGTGTAGCATCCATCTTGTTTTGTATTCTCCATAGAAGAGTCCACGAGGTGTTTCTGTTTAATGGTCTATGTCGTATGACTTGCTGGATTTAGACCATTTGTGGTGCGGCGGATATGTTAAGGGATTTGGGGCCCGAAGCAAGATGTGGGTCGGGTCATACAAGTCGATGGTTTGGACAGTCCCAAGAGGATACCCCAGAAAAGAGCTGCCATCCTTAGCGGTGATGCTCGCCATCACCGTGTTCAGCATATCGTGTTTGAAGGTTACGGGTTACGAACAAGGTCGCAATCTGTGCTATTGCTGCAGCAATCTCTGTCTTCCCGGAGTCCCTCATTGCCATTGTGGTCCCAACACCGATGATGGCGACAGATGGCGAGGCAGCGACGCCGGTGAGTCACTGTAAGAAAACTGTACGCCCCCGCAAATCTTCAGCAACGCAACTGATATCTCTGGGGATCTGAAGAGGGTAGAAAAGTATGTATTGCTATCGTGGTTTTCGAGTTGCGTCTGAAGGATTTTCAACAGGGTAAAACTCAATTGGTATTATTTACTCTGGAGGACCTGAGACACACGGAAGAGGATGAACAGCTAGATCTTGATGCTAACATATTCGACATGCGACCTGATCCAGTTCATTTCATGCGGTTCTTCAAGGTACTTGATCGTAGTGATATATCCTGAGCTCTTCGTACGACTGCTCGAGGCCTACCGTGAAAGCAAAGCTAAACAAGATAGCGATCCAATGCGGTAAGTTGTTTTACTTATATTTAATGGCCCTCGCGTTCATCCTTGTACAGCATGCTACTCTACCTTCAGCTTGTCACGCAGATGCAGACGCAGATGTCAGGTGAAAGGTCTTCTAACAGCATTCTCAACCAACCCGACCATATCCTTTCTTTTGTGAAACATGCACTAGAAACGGGCACAACCGCACTCGCACCCGCCAATGCGCATAAGATGAAACACGAAAGAGAAATGGTCTCACAATGAGTGATCTTCGTATTGTGGATGAGGACGATGATGAAGGTGTAGATGGGGATAGCGATGATGAGGTGCCAAGATTGGAGGGCGTGCTGCCTGACAACGAGATGACTACTACCGCTGTTAATCTCCTGCTGTCGATTCTAGAGGGTATACTGGCTCTTCTACATCATACCACTGAAAATGTGCCCTCTAATAGCGAATCCAGACATGTCTGCACACACGACTCCGGTTATGAGAGATGTTTTTACTCACATAAAATGGTTATGCAAGTACCCCTCCGACACAATTCGAACGCTGGTTCGTGAAGCGCGAATGGTACTGACACACCGCGTTCTAGCCAGGCTGACGACGTGCATGCGACATATCAGAAGGCACTGAAGCTGCTGCAAGACCTGATCCTTCCTGTGCGCGCACATGGCCTGCTACTTCTGCGGCAGCTAGTCGCCCTACTCAACTCCACGCCTTCCGCCTCTTCCGCCCCCCGAGCTGAAGTCCGCCCGCTTGTACCGCCGATACTGAATCTCTTTTTCAGACAAATCCTAAACCTTGTGAACGGGACTCACCTCGAGCGGCAGGCAATAGCTATCATTCAGG